>CABEEJ010005010.1:22413-37514 GCA_901482245.1 Timema douglasi
GGGGGGGGGGGGGGTTCGAGCCCACTCAACTCCCCTCCCCCCATGGGTACGCTACTGAATATATGTGTTCCTCACTAACCATACATTAAACATAATAATGTGTAATACTTTTTTTTTTAATTTTTAAGTGAAAACAAAAAGATTTTTTTTAAAATTTAATTGTATTTGTATCTCAACTGATGCTATTATTAAATCCAAGACATATCAGACCCCATCTTCAGGAGACTTGTGTTTAACATTTCTGCGATGTTGAAGACTTAATGTGTTTTGAAAGTTTTTATTTGGTCTATTAACAACATACTTTTTGGATTTGCATTTTTTTTTTCTGATAATCTTACAGACTTTGTACTTCTCTGCACATGTAATTTTTGTTGATTCCGACCATTTTGTGCCTTTTTCATGTTGTTTATATTAAAGCATGATAATAGTCCAATAATCACTCAAGGTAGTTCAATAGTTAAAATAATTTTATTCAAAACACTAAATATATTTCCGAGTGTAAATGATACCAAAAAATCCCAGTGACTTTATTAATATAGATATAATTATAATGGTTGTAGCTTTGATTTGGCTCTGATATGTACCTTGCTAGGTGAAAAACATAGTATACAATGGTGTTTCATACATTTTCTATTGATTTATTATTTGGATGTATTTAGTCTTTTTGAATTTATGGCATATGTTGTGTACATACTTGTTAATTAAATGTGTGTAAGTACAATTTATTCTACAAATAAACATCTAGTATTGTTCAGATAACTGAAAATAAATATGAAAACTACATTTTATAGCTCCTTTTTAGTCTAACGGCTAATATATTTTATCTTATGTCAATGTGGTGTTGTTAATTTGTATGTCTACATTTTAGAATAGTTAGTATTGTCATAACTCACATAAAATGCATATGATCCTAGTTTTATGTGTGTACTCGATTCAGTATGTTTGTATATTCTTATCTTAAATTAATATAAAATCTGTGAAAAAATAACTGCATTCATCCAGTAATTTTTTATTGCTAAATCTTATCACCCACATATAAATTATTACTGAGCTTAAAAAACACATTTATTGGAAATAAAATTAATTCCAGATGTATATATTATCCTGTATGTTTTTAAAAGTCTTTATTTGAATTAATGTAAGCTGTGTTTTTAATATATTGTAAATCTGTTTATATTTAAATCATTGTGGGGAAATAAAGAACATGACTCATCTAATTTGTCTTAAACTTGGTGGTTTAGCAGATCTTAGATAATTCATATACAACCTGCCATATTTGTTAATGTCCCATCTCAGTGTTTGCATAGTCAAACGTGTCACTCTCATGTTAGACAGGGTTACAGGTGACGGTGAGATCAGGGTTCGGATCTCAGTCAGTTGTACTGAGTGAGTTTTATACTAAATGGTTTCCCACTCTTCTTCCAAACAAATGCGGGTAGATTTCCTCTCTAATCACATCTTTCTCATCTCTTCTTATCTAGTGTAAATAATGTAGTGTATTACCTCTACTAGTATTACGATATGGCAGGAATTATAAAAACTATTACTCGGGTTTTTGAGGCTTTTTTGACAGGTGACTGAACTGTATTTGTGTTTTATTTTATTGTTGTAAAGCTATTTAGTATTTTAGAAAGTGTTAATATCTCACTTAAACTTGCTTTTCTTTTTTTGGTCTTGAATCTAAAATTATTGAATTATTTTATCACTTGTAATATAGTACAATGGATAAAAGGATCATCACTAGAATAATGACTGAACAATTCAAAGTAATCAAAGCAATCATTTGCTGTAGAAATTAAAGAGATAAAGAATAAGGAATTAATTTCTAACCCTAATCAGATTATTATTCAGGGATATTATTAAATGTAAATAATACTTCCTACTATTTAAGACATTAAAAATATTATTTTTATAACAGCCTCAACTCCTGACATTCATTATTTTCACTTAAAATAATTGTACCTCCAACTATTAATAAAAATGAGTTGGATCCTCGGTACCAACTCTTCACTTAGGAACGCTAAACATTTTTGGTTCCTTGAAAGCTGGTTCTATGGGTTTTAGCTTTGCTAGGTTTAAATTGTATTAAAAAATACACAGAATGAAATTTATCTCTTTGATTACATAAAATAGCCAAACTTTCATTATACAAAATTATCCACACCTTTACTGTCTACTGAACCACCAGAAGGTGAATTCAGAATCTGTTAATTTTGGGGCTGACCAAACAACAGTTAACTTAACATAATTGATAGGGATGAGAAAAATACTGTTTAAGAAAGGGCGCCCATTTTAGCTTAGAGAGAGTAATAGAGAATCAGAAGTGGTAGATTATACACAGTGCATTTGGCTACTATTTGAACTTTAACCTGCTTCTAACTGGTGACAAATGAATCTTAAAACCTTAAACCACAATTACACTAGTGAGAATTTCATCTATGATATTATACTAACTTATTTTACCCTACACAGAAAGCTGCCATACCTATTTATAATTATGTTTTAACTCATCATAAGCCAATAAAGTTAACTCGTACCAGCAAGTTTGATTGGATTTTCTAGAAATCAGGACTTAAGTTCAAATTTAGGCTTAGAGAGTTTGAAGTGGTTTTCCATCCTTAGGAAAACGCTGTTACATTTCTTATTGATTACCTTTACCATCAATAATCAATTAGTTTGTTTTTTATAATCTTTCATTAAATTAAATGTGTCGATAAGAATATATCCATTACTTCAAAGAAACACTAAGCAACTTCTCTTCAAGTAACATTGCCTTGCCTTTTGACATTTTTGTAGTGGTATTTTCTTTTTATTAAAAATTTCATCATTTTATAAACAATTTCTACTATACCTACTAATGTGTATTGCAAACTTTGAAATTCTATTTGGAATGGATTATAAGTCAAATTAATTTTAAAATTAAAATCAACTGTTGAAATGTTTCCAATATCAATTTAAATAAAGCATAATTAATGTATTAACAACATAATGTATAATGGTTGTTAATGTAGTTTGGGGTTTTATTTTAAATATCTCAAGAAGCTGGTTTGGGTTTTGAAGTCCAGGGCACTGTATTATGACAAACCATTGTAATTATTTAAGATTATCAAGAAATATTCGAGAGTCGGTATTTTTTATTTGCTTTATTCAAGGAATGTGGTGAAAGATTTGTAATTTATTTAGTGTTATCAATTAAGGTCAACACTGCTGATAAATATATGTTTTTACCTAGAAAAAATATGGTGTACATTAAATGGCTTCTTTTAAGGTTGTAATAAAAAAAACATTAATTCAATTAAAATAAAATAAAAAAAGTATAAAAATATACATAATATATTTGATTAGCTCAGTTATTTTCGGGGAACAACCCGGACACTCTTCATAAATAGTTTTCCATCTCAAGACCCCTTCTTAGCTCACCCTGTTGATGCTGATGTCCTTTCTGCATGGAGGAAAGGGGTAAAGTACAAACTCTAAATCAGGCCTAAAATCTGGTATGAACAAGACACCACAAACAACAAAGTAAAAGTTTTATTTCTGATTGTTTACAGGCTAATTCAAGTCTTAACATACATTTAACGACCGGTAAAATGAACAACAGACAATACAAATATATACAACAATACCTGTTGTCATCACAAGTCTGTAGCACTAGATAACCCAATATATACAAGGTGTTTACTGGGTCATGAAAGTCATGAAAAAGTTAATAATTGCAACAACAAAAAAAGTCAGGAAAGGCCATGAAACGTCATTCATTTTCAATATTTTGGTCATAAAGTAATGAAAATATTTTCGTTTGAATTTTTCCTGCATTTTAACGCGTCAAATGTAGAGCCACCCACTACCCGTGATGCTTTGCACTAGTCGCAAGTTGCCTGATTGTTTTAATGTGATACCAAGGACAAGGTTAACGTTCACCATCTACAGTAGTCCCATGGCTTCTTTGGTGCTGACTGACAGTTCACAGCTGACTTCTGACAGTCAACATTTAGGTAGATACCTAAATTTTGACCATCAGAAATGACAGCTGCTAAACACATGTTTTTACAGATCATATGGTTAGGGGTAGGGATACATAATTTGGTCTGGTAAATTTTCAAAGCTGTCAGCTGTGAGCTGTCAGTCAGCACCAAAGAAGTCATGGGGCTACTGTAGTTAAAGTTTAACGTTGTGTGTGAGTGCATTATGCCTATATATATATATATATATATATATATCTGCATTATATAATGATTACCAAAATGCTTTAACAAGTCATTTTTACTGATTACAAAACAATAGAATAATACAGTTATTTATCAAATTAAAGACCGATATAATCATGCAAGCTATAGCAATGTGATTTATTTCACTAAGCTATAAAACAATAGAACAATGCAGTTATTTCACCAAATTATAAAGCAATATAACAATGCCGTTATTTCACCGAGTTATAAAACAATGCAGTTATTTTACCAGGCTATAAAATATATAACCATGCAAGTAATAACATTGTCATTTATTTCACCAGGTTACAAAATATCTGAATATAGGTTGCTTTCTTTACCAGGTCCTAAATGCCAGTTATGCCAGATACCAGGTGTACGGTTTTTAAAACCAATATAACAATGTAAGTTATCATACCAGGTACTACTTCTACACAGAACGATACTGGTTGTTTTACCTGTTTGCACAATCAGGAAGACAAAACTATAATATTCAGTCAAGTACGTCACAAACATTTTTCTATTTTCATACAGTCTAAGTCAGGATATTTCCTGAAAAAACTTAAATATCTTCATGTCCACTTTCATCTCTATGTATGATGAATTATGTCTTCTAGTGCTATTACAAGATTTCTTTTTGAACTACACCTTTTTGAATTGAAATGTTAATATTCCAATAGATGAAACTTAAATAGCAGTCCTGGGCTGTTAAAGGATCCCAATAAATTTACAATCTACTCTCTTGCTTCCCTCCTGGCGGAATTCAGAAAAAGAGAAAACAATCTAGCCACCCTCACAAACAAGAAAATCCCTCAGACAACCATACCGAGAAGAAAGCTCTGCACAGTAAACCAGTGTGGCTAAACAGCCTAGCCGAAAACCACTCCTCCGGGCAGCAACAGAAAACAACACAAAGCCTATAAACATGGTTAGAAATGAAACACAAATAGGTGAGCCAAATACGTTACAAGGTAAAGATTCCCCTAGGGGTAGGTGTGTTTTGTGTGTACAGTTCTAAGTACCCTAAGTCCTCACCTTATGCTGTTAATTCTTTCAAAAGATTTCTACTTAAACTTATAACTAACTGCATTGGCCAAAAACTGTTTAAATACAATGCATTGTTGACATGCATGCTCATTTCAAAGAATAATTAAAGCTAGATAAACTTTTCTTATAAAAAAACTTAATTTTAACGAAACTTTATTCAAACAAAATAGTGGTCACACTATCAGATATGTGTCGGCTTACTAAGAACCTTAATTGCTATTTTTAAAGTGGTAGATTCTTCATAGATATTAGATTGTGTCTTATTTACAAATTTCTCTAGTTCATATCTGTGTAAGTTGTACTCCTTGTGGAAACAAGCAGGGCCTGATTAAGGGTTGAGGCCGCCCTAGGCTAATATGCTTGTAGCGTCCCCCAAACCCCCCCCCCCCNCCCCTTTTCACAATCCCACCCACCAACCCCAACCATAATTTAAAAAGTTGATGACAACCAATAAATACATATAATGTCTGAAATGTGTTATATGTTTTAATTTAATGTTGATTATAATATTAATTAATAATTATTCATGCTTGGAATAAACTAATATCAATAAAGGTATAAAGGTAACCATATGATTATATCATGTAATAAATCAATAAATGTACTACATAAATCCACCGTTTAGTAGGATGTTGTATTTATATTGATACACATGAGGCAACTATAAAAAATGTAATTAAATGTAACACTGGATTATTTTAATCTCAAATTATCAATGAAAATATTGGCAGCCCAGTAATGACTAATTTGTCTTAGCCTTTACATTAGAAATTCAAATAGCTTTATATAAAAATAAGAATTTTAATACCATATAGTATTTTTAAGATTTCAGATTTACTTTGGGAATTTTTTTTTATCTTGTATTATAATATTAATTACAGTTTTTCTTCAATCAACATTTATCAAACCCCAATAAAAAAACTTGTGGCCTAAAATGTGTGCTCCACAAAATCTCGCGCCCTAGGCTGCAACTTATTATTATTAGCACCGCGTCTTACTACCCGTTAGGGTTATACGCACTTACGCTAATGTGTAATGGTAGGGTGATTGTGAGATGAAAATGAAGGACCTACAGTTTAACTTGGAATCCGAACCACGGTGGAGGCCTGGTAGGCTGCAGCTTAATCAGCCTAGTGGTTAATCAGGCTCTGGAAACAAGAGTCATAATACAAACACTATGATGCCTTGTGTTTACTATTTTAAACTTAAGTTTGATTACAAAGGGAGATTTGACTGAAAAATAAACAACTATATTAATTGTGTTGGGCCAGAAAATAACAATAACTTGTTGTATCCAAACCATCATAGGCTTGAGTAACATAATACATGAATATGTTAGTAAAGGTTAATGTCGGGTACACAAAATTAACATTGGAGACGAACACACAATCTACTAATAGAATTAATGGGCTCATTAACGCAAAGGTTAGTATGAACGATGCGGTCAGTTAAGAAAAACAACTGAAAAGTGAAAGTGCGTGATTGGCTAATTCTTGATACCTCTAATGCCACCTGTTCCAGCACTAGTTGACCCGACTCTACAGTCTCCCACAGAAAGGGGCGACGAATATTAATGTGTTTGATACGTGCATGGAAGACTGGATTGGTTTAAAGCTTCTGCGTCATGACGTCACTGAGCAGTATAAGTGGTCCAAATTCCTCCTTTCCAAGTTAAAGCAGGAAATACTGAAGTTACATGGCTTCCTTGGCTGATTCACTCAAGGCCATGTATTCGGCCTCCGTGGTAGAAAACGCAACGGTCCATTGCTTCCTCGACTCCTAAGCAACTGCACCTCAATTCATGATGAAAACATTATGTAAAGAAACGCTGGTCATCAAGTGATCCTCCCCAATCAGCATCTACTTGACCCGTCAATTAGCTTTCTCTGTGCTTGTATGAAATCCCTTGGTCATCAGTGCCCTTAAGGTACTGAAGTGTCCACTTTTCTGTGCCCCATTGAGTCCTCTTGAAACAATCGTTAAATTGACTTAACAGACTTGCTGTGTGAGCTATGTTTGGGGATGTAGCTACTGCCAAATACAGCAAACAACCAACTAATTCTTGGTATGGGGGGTTTCTCACCCTCTGAAGTTGACCTTGCCTCACCCTTTGCCAGCTTCGTCCCGATGTCTAGAGGGATCGAAACAGCCTTGCAATCTGATATACTGAAACATTGAAGGATGTCTTTGATGTATGTCCTCTGACTTACTAATATCCCATCACCATTTCTTGAGAAATCCATCCCCAAACGGCGCTTCAGTTCACCCAGATCCTTCATCTCAATTATTTCCAAGTCCATCTCTGAAACGGGGGGCATATTATCAGAATGTCATCAACATAGATGACGATCATGATCTCTTCATTCCAATGCCTTATGTAAACAGATGGGTCCCTATTGGTGGGTTTCACGCCCATGGTACGCAACTCTCCATCTAGACGTCTGTTAAAAGCATGACCAGCTTGTTTTACATAGCAGACCCTGTAACCTGCTGCTAACTCGTTTAGTGTGGCCCTCACCTTGTTGATAGACTAATCCTTGCGTGCTCCCTTACTCACTATGTGCTTTAGGACCTCTTTTAACTGATCTGGTACCTCCATGTATGCCTCTTCATGCAGTCTGTCATTTAAACACACTCTTTCCATGTCGTACTGGCTTATGTGCATATTGTTTTGGGCTGCAAATGCAACAACCGACTATTGTATCTCTATCTGCAACTGGTGCATATGTCTCCTGAAAATACCTGCCTTACTGTTGAGCATATACCTTCGCCACCATATTGGCTTTGCGTTTCTCCAGAACACCGTTTGTCCTGTACTTATTTCATAGAACGAAATGACTGCCGATCACCTTTTACACTTATGACCTGTCCACCAGATCCCACATGTCCCTTGAGAGAATCGACTTCACTTCATTAGCCATGACCGTCATCCATTCAACTGGGTCCTGACTTGTCACTGGAACTTCACTCAGAAAAACGAAGTCGTCCTTGACGTGATTCACCGTCGCATAGACTCTGGGAAGTCTTCCAGGACGTCTGGTCTGCAATACTCTTGACCTTCCTGGACCTCTTCTTACAGTGTTCAATGGTTCATCTGGGGTAAAACTTTGAAAACCTTCAGCATCTTTGTGCTCATCGTGATGTGCTTCTGGTAATGGCTCTTCAATCGGATGATGCGATTCTTGATCGTTAGAGAAGTTGATCATAATGTGTTGATCTTCATTCTTTGTGGCATTGACATCGACTGATGAACTCGACAAATTTGGGGACTTGTCCTGCAGTAAGAAATCCTCTCAACTCTCAGCTGATTGGATCGGAGTCCTGTTCATTAATATCACATCTCTGGATATCTCATCTTCCTCTGCTGCAGTAGCCATACACTGTAACCTTTGACTCTGAGCTATAACCCATGAAAATGCCTTTCTTTGATTGTACTTCCAGCCTCTCTTTGCCCAGCATTTTGTCCATAGTAAAAACTTTGCTCCCAAAGATTCTTAAGCTGGACATGTCTGGTGGTCTCCCAAACCAAACCTCGTACAGGTTTTTTCATTTTAGTTTACTTATTGGCGACCTCTTGCATATGAAGTTTGCGGTGTTGGCAGCCTCCGCACAAAAAGTTGGCGGCAGTTTGGACTGAACTAGAAGGCAGAATGCCATCTCCATAAGTGTCCTGTTTCTCCTCTCAGCAACTCCGTTCTGCTGCGGGCTGTAAGGTACAGTCAAACGCCTCAAAAGGCCATGTTTTTGGAGCAGTTCATCAAACTGTTTGTTGACACATTCACATCCGTTATCCGACTGAAAGCAGTTCCTCTTGAGTGCTCATGAGTGCCCTGAAACTATCAAATTTGTCCATCACTTGGTTCTTTTGCTCAATGAATTACACCTCACACTATCCTGAAGAATCATCTTTGAAAGTGGCATAGTAAAGCTTCTTTCCATGTGAAGCTACTCGCATTGGACCACAGATGTCATAATGTATTATCTCACCCAGTACCTACACACTCCCTGAAACCTTTGGAAATGGAATGTGACACATCTTTCCTGGAGACAAACGCTGCATTGAAAATCTTCATCAATGTCCTCAACATTGATTTATCATAAGAGCATGCCAACCCTCAATGAAATTCTTCCTTGGTGTAATAAGTAGCATCATTCGGGCCTGAGATTTTCCTGCATTCCTGGTCTCTCAACTCTGGGAAATAATATAGTCCATTTTCCTCTTTCGTGGCAAGCAGTACGTTGTCATCCTGATCAATGATCTTGGCCTTCATTTTTCTAAAAATCACGTGCCTTTGATCGATAATCTTCCTGACCAAAATGAGGTTAGCACAGCACATAAAATGTGATTTTGAATTTTATCACCTTTTTATTACCACTGCCCTCGTCTCGATTACACAGTACAAATTCCTTTGATGTTCGTGCAGGTTCCATTCGTGAGGCTTAGCTTTCTGTGATCGGAGTTCCGACTGATCTGTGAAAATGACTCAATATTCTTTCTGTGATCGGAGTTCCGACTGATCTGTGAAAATGACTCAATATTTCCACACATGTGAAACATGCATCCACTGTTGAAACACCAGCTCACGGGATCCACATTTTTTCCAAATTTAACTGCACTGTTATTCGATATGTCCGATGTGGCTAGGCACACATTTTCAACGTTTTTCATTTTGACTCCCTTGTCCCTTAGCAGTTTTTTACCCGGTGTCTGATTTATCGCGTCTGTGCTTTTATCATTTATTGTTTCTAGCTGTTGGTCTAGGGGTAAGGTGTCAGACTTCTATGCTGGCGGCCAGGGTTCAATCCTCGGTCCCGGCACAGATTTATCTGATTACCAAACCCCTCCTTCGCGTCTGACAAGACATCTTGTGAATGTGGGGAATGCCAGGCTTCCACCGTGGTTCAGATTCCACGTTAAACTGTAGGTTCTTCATTTCATCTGACAATCACCCTACCATTACACATTAGTGTAAGTGCGTATAACCCGAACGGGTAGTAAGACGCGTTGCTAATAATAATGTTTCTAGCTGACTTTCCCGCATGAATCGCGTTTTTTTGTTAAATTCTGGATTGTTTCCTTGCGCATGTCGAATTCCTCTGCAACTTTAATTTTAAGCATCTCCAGAGGCAGCAATTCATCACGTGACAACATGGCGCAATGAAATTTGTCATACCTTTCCAGTAGGCTGCACAAAAACATGATTGCCAACCTATCCACCATGTTGAAAAAACATGAGAGTGTTTGTGCATGTCACCGCCATCTTGTAATTTCAAGGACATCAAATTATTCAACAAAGCAGCCCTTTGGACTGGTATATTCCCTCTAATTTTTCCCAAATTGCTCGTGAGGTCTCGCAGCCCTTAGGCTATTTAAATTTATTATAGGCTCATGGCGAGCACTATGTCAGATTGTGCCTTCATGTTGACTTATCTCCACCGTCGTTCGGCTTCAATCATCACCGGCTTGGCTGTAACCGCTTGTGGTTTAATGGTTGTTCCACTCCCATATTCCCAAGCTTGTTATTCTCTTTATTTAAAAAATCCAACTTCACGCCGGTCTCGTTCATCTTCGTAGCATACTAACGAGTTTTCGGGACTCAATATGGCACAATTTCTGTTAGTTACGTACTTTCCGATCTTCAATCTGTCACAAAAAAATTATCACGACGAGACTGGGCCCATAACCTGTTAGCAAAGGTTAATGCCGAGTACACAAAATTAATGTTGGGAGACACAATCTAAAATACAATTAATGGGCTCACCAACACGAAATGTTAGCGTGAGCACAAAATGACGCTGTCGGTTAAGAAAACTAACTGAATAGTGATTGGCTAACTCTTGATACTCACGCTACTGGGCTCTTGTGGTTGGTACATTTGTTGGATCGTGCAACAGAATACACTTTAATTTTCATAAGAATAATTTATCTGACAGCTATAATTCAAGTCACAGGACTGCATTTGTTCCTTGTTATATATTATTATTGTTGATCATAAAAAATATATTTTTTAAAAGTTTATTCCTGCCAAAGTCTTACTCACATCCTTTCCAGTTTGCTTATATAGCAAGCAAGTCGTATGCGTGCCCACACTGCTCTTTAGTTGACCCAAAAACAAAACAAAATTTCCCAAGATTAACATACTCAAAATAGTTTGTGGTAGTTAAGGTGCGGCCAAAGGGAGCATGAGTATTTTTACAATTTTTATAGAATTGAAATTTTTTGACCAAAATAATTCAAATATTTATCCAGTAGCAACATAGAGTTTAATTTTCTGCACATGCTAATATCAACAGATCTTGAAAATCTTTCAAGGGTGCGCTGGAATTTTGTATATACTTGTTTTATTTATTTAAAAAGTTTTGACAACATTCCAGGACACCCTTGACAGATAGTCAAGATCTGTTGATATTAGCATGTGCAGAAAACTAAAAACTCTGTTTCCATTGGAGAAATATTTGATTTATTTTGGCAAACAAAATTTAATGCTATAAAAACTAAAATTACTCATGCTCCCTTCGGGGCCGCATCTTAAAAGTTAATTGATTTACCTTGATTCACTTACATATGAAACTTTGAAGCACTTTTAGAAATACAAACATATTTTTTACGATCAGATTTGATATCATTTTACTATATTATTATTGTTATTCTCTAGGTATTGATATTGTTTATCAAAAGTGACAACTGAGGATCACGACTTGACATATGTATATATAGATCTAGTAACTATTTTTCTCAGATATATCTATTTGAATTTTTAGATTGATGCAAAGGGGAAAATGTGTATGAAGTTAAGGGGTCAAGATAGTTGTTTTGTTTTTTGAAATATAAAGGACTTGGAAACTAAAAGGGTATTAATGGTGACATAATATAAATAAAACCATAGTTTTATTAGTTGTTTTCTATGGGTGTGAAACTTTATCTCTTACCTTACAAGATAAAAACAAATTTAGAGTGATCGAAAACCAGGTCCTTAGGAAGATATTTGGTTTACAAAGGGATGAGGATACTGGAGATGGAATGAAGTTACATATTTTGTATTCATTTCAAGACATTGTCTTGTAGATTACAGTGGCCAGGACATGCAGCGCGAATGGGAGAATCTAGATTGGTTTTGACAGTATTGACTTACAAACCCAACAGGAAAACCTAGACGCATATGAGAGGCTAACATTAGAATGGACCTGAAAGAAATAGGGTGTAATGAGGCAGACTGGATAGAACTGTCTCAAGATAGGGACAGGAGGAGATTGATTGGATATAACTAGCTCAAGATAGGGATAGGGGACATACGTTTGTAATTGCAGCAAATAACTTTCGAGTTCCTAATACCATAGTAAATATAGTGATAGGTTTTTGTTGACAAAATCTTATACTTTTTCTAAAGGTAAACTGTGAACCACATCTTGGTAGTATTGGTCCATGTACATTAATTTCATATGAAACCAAGCCAAACTATGCTGTGCCTTTAGCAATCAACATAAGTGTATAACCCAAATGAGTAGTAAGACGTGGTGCTTAGAAAATATATACATATATTTATATAACATAAAGGCTGCATTGCTCTGCAAATATGTTTTTTTAATGCTCTGTAACACCTAGGTTAAGATTGGAACTTCTTTGGACAGTAAATTATTGATATGATATCAAAAATGTATTTTAAAACACTTGTTTTGTTTTTTATAATTGTATATTTTCTGTTGTAAAATGGTTTCTATCTAATCATTGTAGAAAACCCTTAATTTTGTTTTAGCACTGCGTCTTACTACCTCTTCATGTTAATACACTTGTACTGATTACACTAATGGGCTTGTGATGAGGATAGTTGAATTTAGAGGAAGTGTACCGGCATTTGATTGGAGACCGTGAGAAAACATTTAGGAAAAACAATCATCTGTACATCCGACCGAGATTTGAACCATGATCGGCAGTCTAGTCTTTTAGGAGCTTAGCGCCTTAGACCATGTAGTCACTGAAGCAGTTCATTTATTAGTACCAGTTTGGGCTATACACTTAAGTACTAATTACACGAATGTGTTAGGGATTAGGAAGGTTGAATTTGAAGTAAGTGTATTCACATCTGCGTGGACTGTGGGTGGAAAGCCATTTAGGGAAAAACAGCCTCAATACACCCGTCCATAATCTAAGCCCAATCTCATATTTGGCAGTCTAGTCTATTGTGAAAGTAGTGGCTTGGACCATGTGGCCACTGAAATGGGTTTAAATGTTTAATTAAAACTCAATTATGTTTTCCAAAACACA
The DNA here is from genome assembly GCA_901482245.1 of Timema douglasi. NCBI lineage: Eukaryota > Metazoa > Arthropoda > Insecta > Phasmatodea > Timematidae > Timema > Timema douglasi. The sequence goes on from CABEEJ010005010.1 coordinate 35,932, forward strand.
TGGTATTTGTTTAACTATGTTTTTTTCCTTAAGCACCTTTCATATCTTCAATCAAATCAAAAGTCTTGTAGGTTAGGCTGCCATGACATAATTATAATTTATGAAAATAAATTAAGTTTTGAACTTCTTTACTTTATTCTATTCATAAGGAAGAAAAATTGAAATTGAAAACAAATGGCACTTAAGAAAGTATAATAAAACTTATAAACTTGTCTAAAAATAAAGTTTATAAAGGGCTCTTCATCACGGCTTAATAGAAGTTATGTTGCTTACTAATTTGAAGATTTAAAATATTTAATATCATTCTAACCCGTTTTGGTGGCCACATTGTTTACGGTGTCACTCTTGTGTTGGAGTAGACTGCTGATGACAGGGTGAGAGTTAAATTTGTGGTCAGGTGTACTGAGGTGTTTTTTTAAAAATGTTTTTCTACTCTCCCTTCATACAAATATGGGTACATTTCCTCTAAATTAAACCTTACTCATCCCTAACTTATTAGTATAATTAGTAAATAAGCATTTAGCCTGAACAGGTAATAAGATGAAATGCAAAAAAATTAATCTGATTGACCTAGGGCTTAGCTAACCAACCAAGCATAGTTTTAACCAGTCAATAGGCTTTTAGATATTAAAACAGTGGTGGCTTGTGACCAAAAACACAGGTGGTGCACAAATCCAAATATCCTAACTAAACTCTGTATGACATACACACTTTTTATATAACTTGCAACTTTACAAAAGAAAACAAATGATTAGATATCTTATTTTCTCCTTGTTTAGTGATTTTGAGAATATCTGCTACACTCTTTTATTTGTATCTTGAAACTTATTGCAAACATTTCTGAAAATTCTAGGTTTAAAAAAAAATTATCGCTGACTTTCCCCTGTCATACCAAATTCTTTATCTTTTTAATGTTAATATCAACACCTCCATTGTTTTTACAGGTCTACTTTGTGAAGGCGAGTTAGAAGAACTTGAGGCAAAAGGTGGGAGGGGATGTTTAATGCATGATTTTGTGGTCCAAAACCTTTCCTTTGTTGGTTGAATGTTAGTTGGCTTTCTAATGTGGACAACACCATATTTCATAAACTACACGTTGGAGTATTAACCTTACTTATCTAGGGGGTCAAGAAATATCCTTAACAATAGTTGTCAGCCAAAACGGCACAAGCATACCGCAGGCGTGCAGTGGTGAGTCGCAGATGCAGGATACAGTGTTTCCCTAGATGTGTCTCTTGGTCGCCATTCATGGGTAATTTTATATACAGTGCAGAACTTTCCTCTGTTATCAGAGTTTTTCATCTGTGTTTTATTAATGTTCCGTGTTATTTTGGAACTGTGTGGATAAAAGATACTAACTTGATTGACCAAATATTCCTGAGATATCTTTCTATGTGTTGTCCTTTAAATGTTGGTCCCGGTAAAATAGCGAAGATATGTAAAAAAAATAATTGAGGGGTGCTTTGCAACTTCTTCAATTAAATTTTATCCTCTTCTATGGAGAAATGTTGGCCCATTTTCAAAACCAGCCTAATCAAACATAAAACTGTGACACTGACTGAGGTCCCCCCCCCCCCCCCCCC
>CABEEJ010005010.1:37525-55681 GCA_901482245.1 Timema douglasi
CCCCCCATCAAAATATATTAATATTTTGTTATAAACACTTGAAAAAAACTGACCTTAACTCTCTAACCTACCACTGATTCAATTTCATTTGAAATTAAAAGTTTATGAACTATATTGACAAATGTGACAGAACTGAGCAAGTTGAAAAACTGCGTAACTTAAATGATGCTTTAATACGATGGTTAAAAGATATACTATAAATGTTAATTTCAAAGAATAATTATATCACCCGCCTCGGTGGCGTAGTTGGCTAACGCGCTAGTCGTGTTGAGCTCGACTGCCGAGGTCGGGGAGATCGAGGTTCGAATCTCGGTTGGGTGAACTGGGGGTGATTTTTCCTAAATGGTTTTCCACCTTCCCTCCACGCAAATGCGGGTTCACTTCCTCTAATTTCACCTTCCCAATTCCTAATCCATTAGCGTAATTAGTACTTAAAGCGTATAACCCGAACGGGTAGTAAGACGCGGTGCTAAATAATAATAATAATTATATCTAAACAGTAATTTGCTTTTGAGAAGAAAACTACCAAGTTCTATGTGGGTTCACTAACAAGACACAACTTGTTAGAAACAAACATAATAGCAATGGCACTTTCAGATGTGCAGAGGCTTACTACGAAAGCAATCTATTATGTTTAAAGTGCTGCTTTACAAACAGTGTTGTTATTTGTAAGTCGAAGTACCACGGCCACCTATCTATGAATGTGTGTAAGTTGAGAACTTACTTTCTACTTTAAAAGAATACTTGGCCAAGTCACAGGCTTTATTTTTCTTGTGACAAATCAAGATTAAAATCTTATGACTTTTGTATCACTGTTTATATTTTACTTTTTTAAATCACTTTTATTCTTGTTTTTGCCTTTGATTACTGTTTCTAAGATTTTGGTTCTACCCTTTACTCGAGCGATTGTACGAGGTATGTGGGACATGTCATAAGTGACATCATCTTCAAGTGTCTCTGTTGAGATTTTGTCCAACTCTTTATTGGTGAGAGTAGATATAGAACTTGCTACACCATTTGCATATTTATTTAAGCATAAATCATTTTGTTTGAGGCTGGTTGTGTCTGCATCATTTTGTTTGAGGTTGGTTGTTTCTGCATCATTTTGTTTGAGGTTGGTTGTGTCTGCATCATTTTGTTTGAGGTTGGTTGTGTCTGCATCATTTTGTTTGAGGTTGATTGTGTCTGCATCATTTTGTTTGAGGCTGGTTGTGTCTGCATCATTTTGTTTGAGGTTGGTTGTGTCTGCATCATTTTGTTTGAGGTTGGTTGTGTTTGAACCCTTATCACTGACAAGATGTATTTGTGTTGAGTGATAGTGTATGTCGCTGTTATTTAAATCCTTGATAACATTCACAGTAGTTTCTTTGGCAGCTGCTGCTTCAGCTGCAACTTTTATCATATTTGGTTTGGATTGTTTATCTGTATGTACATTTGGCTTTGAAGATTTTTTAGTAATTAGAGAATTCCTTCTTCTGATTCTAGCTGTTGATTGTGTTGATAATGTTGCACGAGACGACAAAGGTGGTACGGTTTCCTTTTTCGCCATTTCCAAACACATTTCTTCCATAGGATCCAATTTTGTCAACCTTGGATCCATGGCTATCCAATCGGAATGTATAACTTTAGCCAGTGTCCACCTTGCTTTCAAGTTTGGTTCTAACAAATTTCGTATCACAGTTTTAAGCTGTTGACTAATCGTATTGTTTATTTTGGACCGAAACCTCCATTTTCGAGACATTTGGTGACTATACAGCCTCTTAGGGGAGTTATCTTCAAATGGCATTGCTTGATTGATCATCACAAACAAAATTATGCCTAATGACCAAATGTCTGCCATCTTCATGTTGTAAGGCTTTCCCCTTATAACTTCTGGGGCTGCATAAGACAATGACCCACAGTACGTATTGCTAAGTTGCATTTTACCATCAATATATACAATATGTCTAGCGAATCCAAAGTCTGCCACTTTTACATTGAAGTTTTTTGTGAGAAGAATATTTTCACATTTCAAATCTCTGTGCGCTATGTTTAGCTCATGAAGATATTGAACCGCCAAGGTGATTTGTCTCTGCCAGATCCTGGCCTGCTGTTCTGGTACGACACCAGATCTTAACACATACTCCAACATGTCACCACTCTCAGCATACCTCTGGAAAATGTAATACTTGGTCTTCCTCTGGAGGATGGAGAAAACTTGGATAATGTGAGGATGTTTCACTTTCATCAGTATTGACAGTTCTCGAGGAAGAAATATTTGTACAAAGTCTTTGGATGCATATTTAATATCTATAACTTTGCAGGCAACTTGATGTTGGTTATGGCGGTTTGAAATGTATCTTCCTATATATACAGAAGCATATGATCCTTGACCTATTTGAGCTATTATTTTGTATCCTTTTGTTGCAAGTATTTCTTCTTCTGAGGATGTAAACTTCAATAACGGTCGTGACATGCTGTAAGAAAATCCAAAGGAAAAAGGTTAGAACATTTGTGAAAACAAAGTATTTCAATAAATTTCAAAGGGAACACTAGCATATAAACAAATATGTTTGCACATTTATCTTTATTAAAGCTGGGTTTAGATTCATGCATAACCTAAAGTGCACAATCTGTTATAAAAAATACAAGCATTCACAATAAAACTCAAGGACATACATTATGTAAAATATCATTTATTTCTAGAAATATATTTAGCCTTTTTACTCTAAGTTATGCATTATCTTCATGTATATTAAGGTAGATCCACTAATAAACAACACAAATGAAAATGTCATATTTCACCTATATTTTAAATTTACATACAGTTAAAAAAACGTATTTAGCTACTACAAGACATATACATATACAGAATGTAGATTCTGGGTTTACTGTGTACTGACATTTAAATTGGCTAGAGCCTTTCCTCACAATCTTAATGGGTTATACATCTGTCAAGACTATGCATAATACGTAAATAGTTGAAGTTGAACCAATTCGATGAATTATGTTCTATGCACTTAAGGCGTAGCTGAAGGGAGCATGATTAATTTTACAGTTTTTATAGCATTAAATTTTGTTTGTCAAAATAAATCGAATATTTCTCCAGTAGCAACATGAATTTAAATTTTCTAAATATGCTAAATATCAACATATCTTGAATATCTTTCATGGGTGTCCTGGAATTTTGTCAAAACTTTCTCTCTCTTTATTTAAGAAGCTTTGACAAAATTCCAGGACAATCTTAACATATATTCAAGATCTGTTGATATTAGCATTTGGTTTAGGGGTAAGGTGTCAAGACTTCTGTGCTGGAGGGCCGGGGATCAATCCTCGGTCCCGGCACAGATTTATCTGATTGCCGAACCCTTCCTTCACCTCTGACAAGAAGCGTATTAATCACAACTTGTGAATGTGTGGAATGCCAGGCTTCCACCGTGGTTCGGATCCCACGTAAAACTGTAGGTCCTCCATTTCATCTCACAATTAACCTACCCTTACACATTAGCGTAAGTGCATGTAATCTCAACAGGTAGTAAAACGCGGTGCTAGTAATAATAATATTAATAATAATGATAATAGCATGCGTAGAAAACTAATATCTACAAATATGTTGCTACTGGAGACATATTTGATTTATTTTGACCAAAAAATGTCAATCCTATAAAAACTGTAAAAATATTTGCGCTCCCTTTGGTTGCACCTTAAGAGTTATTAGCTAAGCCCTATGCATTATGACATGATCTACTCACATAACTAGAATTTAAATTTTACTTATACTCTACAAAACTTTTGGGTATATTTTTTAATTTATAATAAGGGTTCTAAAAGTCATCATCATAAGCATTATTAACTCATACATTGGTATGCTATTTTATAATCAGTGTATGTGTGCCACTGACCAGATACACATTTAGCTTAATATCTGTAAAAGGATTTAAAAAAACTACACACACACACATATATATATACACATAATCATGTTGTGCACTGCACTACACATATAGCTCATAAAAATAACTCGGTACTAATTCATCTTCACTAGCTTTCTCCACATTTCCCTGTCCTTGCATACTTTCTTCGCTTCAGCAACATCCATACACAGAGTCACACTTTCTTTTTATTGTTAAAACTCTAAATCTTTCTCTTTTTTACACATTCATCTACCACATTTAGCCACATCATACATGGCCTACCCCTTCCTTTTGATTGACACACTACCTTAATATATTTGCTTCTTCCCTCGATCTACAATCCTCTCAATATGTCCAAACCAATTTAAGACACTTCTTTCACATTGACCTATTGGATTCCCTTTCAAACCGCACTCCTTTAGCACTCATTCATTACTGAATCTGTCCATGTGAGTTTTACAACAGACATTTATTAGATATCTCATTCCAACCACATCCGCCATGCTCTTTTGTTTCTCCTGACAAACCCACACTTCACATCCATAAAACAATGTTGTCGTTAACATACTTTAATATGCTGCCATCTTTGCTTCTTTCGATACTACTCCATTCTTTTCAATAGTCCAAAAAAATACACTAACTTTACATACACGTTTAATTTAACTCACACTCTCTAAAAATAAAATCTACACTCATGTATAATTTGAAAAACTAGTTTCTACAGCTTTAAAAAGTTAAGATAATACACTAAAAAAATACAAGACCATGGGAAATATGATAACAGTTTCAAATTCTGTTTGTGTATGAAATGGCTGTTCATTAGTCAGTCATACAGGTAATAGAAAAATTTAAAATCATTTTAAACACTATTTTTGACTTAATACAATACATTGTTAGGATAATCGATGGGCAGGACATGCAGTGTGAATGGGGGACTCTAGAACCTTGTTTAGGGTACTGACTGGCAAACCCTATGGGAAGTGACCATTGGGAAGACTTAGACACAGGTGGGAGGGTAAGATCAGAATGGACCTGAAAGAGATAGGATGTAATGCGGTGGACTGGATATAACTAGCTCAAGATAATATTTTGAATCATACTTGTGCTGCATATAATAGTGCACACTTTGTTTAAACTAATTCTTAAGTTAATCTAGCAATTGTTAATTGTAGTTTATTTTGTTAGTATGCCTCAAAGTTTGACACTGCTCACGATTCACGTTCGTCATCAGATCATCCATCTCCTGAAGGGCTTCCCAGTGTTACCAACTGAACACTTCACTATCCCCCTCCCCCATCAAAAAAGCGAATATTTGAACCTTCTCGGGGGCTGCTTCTTCCTTTGCGGCTGAACTTGCCACTGAGGTATTTCCTCATTCTGCTCCCCTAGAGGTGACCTTGATAGGATGGGCCTGCGCTCGTTTGAGTCTAGCGAAGTTTCTGAGGTCCTTCTAATGTCTCCAGCTCTTGCCTCTTCATCAACAGTAAATGGTAGGGCACTGTCGTTCTCACTGCCACTAGGGACCAGGGTCTTGTCATTCACATCCTCCAACCGCCTGGGCAAGACAAAATAGGCTGGGAGACACTTCCTCAAGGCTGCTCCTTTTTTTTTGATAATCTAGAAGGTGTTATTTGGTTCAAATGTCTCTTTACAATGTTTACGTACACACACAGTAAATATAAGCAGCTCCCTATCACTTTATGCACTTCTGCATCAATCCAGCTAATTTTCTTTTTATTGAACTGTTTCATTAAATCTTTCTCCCCTTTCTTAAAATGACACTCCCTTTTACCTGTGTTCTTTGTTTGCCTCTCTTGCTGAACACTCATTTTGCTTTGGACTTGTGTTAGTAGTAGTTCTCTGTTGTCCACATTCTTAACCCTATTGTTGATATCCAAATGAGTGCGCAGAGTCCTACCTAACATAAGCTCTGCTGGGGCTAATCCAGTTGTGATGTTTGAGGTGTTTCGATAGTTTAAGAGAAATTCCTTCATTGCTGTGAATAAATCAACTCCTTTAAATTTAGCTTTGCGTAAGCATTGTTTTATTTGTCACACTCCGTTTTTGGCTTGTCCATTGGTTGCGGGATGGTATGTGGCCCCAGCCTTACGTCAAAAGTAGTTGACTTCATTGAGTATACCTCAAGCCATTTACTGTGAGCATCAACAACAAGTAAGTAACTCATCCCATCTAAAGGTCCAAGGAAGTCAATGTGGATTTGACTCCACGGTGTTGCCAACCACTTCCATGGACTCAAGACGACTTTACTGAGGTGATTGTTGAACTAGCCGACATGTGTGGCATCCCAAAATGTTGCCCTCGATGTCCTTGTTCATGCATGGCCACCAGAAGTAATTCTTAGCTGATAGCTTAGTCTTGACCACTCTTAAGTGTCCAACCTGTAGTTCCCTCAGGATTCTGTCTCGAAGAGAAGACGGTACGACCAATCGACTTCCTCGAAAAATGCACCCTTCTTCAACATATAGTTCATCTTGTATAGACTTGAACTGGGATAGTGGCTCCTTATCTCCTATTAGCCAACCGTTAACAATGCACTTCACCAGCCTGCTTAGCACTGGATCTGTTCTGCTCTGTAAGTCCACTAGTTTTATGTTAAGGTTACAGAGTCCCTCCTGAAAACTCTGGGAGTAATGTTGTGTTCCAAATCTGACGGCTGGACTGCAAGAGACAAGTAATCAGCACAATTCCAATGGTTGGGCACAAACTGTGTCTGGTAGTTAAAATTTGATAAGAAATATGCATAGTTTTGGAAGTGATTTGCGGAAAGAATTGGTATTCCTTTCTTTGGCTCAAAAATAGTGACCAGCGACTTGTGATCTGTTTCGAGCCTAAATTTTCGCAAATATAAATACTGCGCAAACTTTTGCACTCCAAAAACCAATCCTAGTGCTTCCCTATGTATTTGGGGATATCTGTGACATGTCTCTGTCAGCATGCTGGAGGCATATGCAACCGGACCTATTGTTCCATCTTCATATAGGTGATTCAGAACCCCAGAGACTCCCACTAGGCTGGCGTCTGTATCAACTATTGTGTTGGGTCATAATGAGCCAATATTGGAGCCGAGGTGACGTTTATTGGTGGTTCAATCTTCAAAATGGGTTTGATCAATTTCTTATCCAACATTAGGCCCTTTTCACTTATAATATATCCAATATATTTAATGGATTCCTGCACGAATGAGCATTTATTGACGTTAAGAGTTAATCCATTTTCCTTAAGCCTTGACAATACATCACACAATCTCTTATCATCTTCCTCTTTTGTTTTGCCCCCAACAATAATATCATCCTGTCATACTGCAATTCCTTCATCTCCGGCTTAGCAATAGAAACAATCGGCGCTCCCCACAAATACTCATCTTCAGATGTTGTGTGATGTATTTGACACACTTAAAACCCAAACGTCTTTGTGAAGTCCCTACCTAATAACAAAGGCGCCCCCCCCCCCTCCCTCTGGCACCACGTGGAACCTTACTACACTAATTTTCTGCTTGTACTCACCACTATAAAACAACAGCCCAGAGGTTTCACTACATGCTGGGAATAATATCACAAAGTTTGATTTGTTTGTCTCAAAGGTTTTTCAGAAAAACTTTCCATATATATAGATATAGCCATAGCAGTGAAAGTTGCTCCTGAATCTATTTCCCCACGATCATGTTGAAAAGCTGGAATGGAGAATTTTCACCAGATGTAGTTATGTACTTAGAAGGTGCATTAAAAGCTCTGCACACTTTCTACAACGTTCGGATACAAGGTTGTTATAACCACATACCTCAAGGACTGATAGCTTTTGTGATGTTTCTTGGGCTCTTGATTCTACCACCCTAAATATTTCTGGTTCCTTCTTTATTTCGACCCCATTATTGTTGGAAAACAATTCGCTGTTTGCCACAACTTGTTCTGCAATATCCTTAGCTTATGAAAACGTTGTCACTGGATCCTCACTGAACAATCTTTCTTTTATTTTCTCGTTTGCTAAACCCATCACAAATTAGTCTATGATATAGGACTCCAAATTGGTCCTAAAACTACAAGTTGCTGCTAAATGCTGGACTTTAGCAATCCAATCTGCAATACTCTCTCTCTCTCTTTCAGATTTGAATGCATAATAAAATATAAATCTTTCCTTAAACATGGATACCTTCTGCGCATAATGAGATGACATTAATATTTTAATCACCTTTTAAGACTTATTTTCAGACTTGTTGGGAACAGATAAACCTATTAATAACTTGACGCGACCTGATGTAATAAATTTAGAAAGATATATTTTTATTTCTTTGCATCCACCACTTCATTAGTTCTAAAAAATTATTGCAACTTGCGCTCCAACACTTCCCATTCATCAACAAGTGGATTAAATTCTGTAATTTGACCAATATAGCCTGACATAAGTTAATCTAGCACTTGTTAATTGCAGTTCATTGTGTTAGTATGCTTCAACGTTTGTCACAGATCATACATCTCCTGAAGGTCCTTCCCAGTGTTGCCAACTGAACACTTCATAGAGATAGGGTGTAATGAGGTGGACTGGATAGAACTAGCTCAAGATAGGAATAGATGGTGTACTTTAGTAAGTGTGGCCATGAACATTCAATTTCCTGTTACCAGAGAGTAAGTAAATAAGTGTTTTTGACTTTTATATTAAATATAATATTAAATCTCCCATTCCCAAGAAACTTGATCACCTCACCACTTTAATATACTTGGACCGCGGAGAAGTAACACAACAGAGGAGAAGTTCACTGCCCAGTGTTTGGAGGATTATTGATTTGCTTAAGCTTTTTGTTTTGCCTCCTCCCTTGTGTTCAGAGTTCTTGGCTACAGATCCAGAAATCCTTAGTTCGATCCCCAGCGCTTCCTAAATTTATCTTTAAAGCAGTGGGTATGGAATGGACTAAAAATCAATCCCGTGAAGACAAATGAGGAGCTTCTTGAATAAAAGAGTAGCAGCTCTGGCTTAGAAAACTGAGATTAACAGTAAGAAGGCTCATTTTGCTGACCACATGACAGCCTTTATTCACAAATTTTGGCACTATCTTTGCTAACAAGGTTGGCTGCTCAATTATTATAGCTCACTTGCGGGCTCACACCATGAAGCTATTAAGTTTTCACCTTCGCTTCTTCCTTGACATAATTTCCTTGGCCTATATTTGTCATTCCCTCTTCCTTGGCCTGTATTTGCCATTCCCTCTTCCTTGACATAATTTCCTTGGCCTATATTTGCCATTCCCTCTTCCTTGACATAATTTCCTTGGCCTGTATTTGCCATTCCCTCTTCCTTGACATAATTTCCTTGGCCTGTATTTGCCATTCCCTCTTCCTTGACATAATTTTCTTGCCTTTTATTTTTCAGTTTCTTTTCATTGCTATAGTTTATTTTTATTTCTTTCCTAGATTTTGTTTTATGTTTATTAAGTTAAAAACTTTCTGGCTTAAGACTGCCTAATTCGATAAATCTTTATTTATTGTTGTTATTCATTTTTTGTTTCTGGTCCTATCAACCACTTTAATGTTGACACAGTTACTTTAGTAATATAGAGGCCTAAAGAATTACTATAATATAGAATTTTACTTAACCAAATTAAGTTCGACATCTGTTTTTTTTGGGGCTTTTTATTGGAATTAAATTTGTTGAAACGAAAAGCTTACATCAATCTTTATGTAACCAACTTCAGTGGGGGTCTAAGGGGCTTCTATAGCAATAGACTGAACTTCCGATGATGAGAAGATCAAACGGGTGTACTGAGGTTTTTTTTCCAAAATTGTTTTCCATTACCCCTTCATGCAAATGCGGGTACATTCCCTTTTAATATAGCATCCTAATCCCTAAAACCATCAGCATAATTAGTGCAAAAGTGTATAACTCGGATGGATAGTAAAACCCAGTGCTAAAATAATATGTTAACTCTACTTGTGTGTTTGAAGTCGGGGGAAGAGAACTCCACTTATTACATTTCCTGTAAATCATTTTGGAACTGACACTGTTGGGCATTTTTACAAAGGCGTTAGTCTCGTCTTTTCTTCTCTGCCGGTGGAGAGGAGATAGGGTTTTGAATAATGGCCAAGTGTATTGAAGTGTTTTTTTTTCTTAATGGTTCCCCACTCTTGGTCTGTGAAAATGAATTCTTACTACACTTCTTCTAAATTCTACGTTCCTTTGTCATACCCCATTTGTGTAAACAGCTAGGGCTGGTAACTAGATATGCCACACTTAAAAACTAAACTATTTTGTAGCATGACGAGATGGATGGTGTATTAACTGAATCGTAAGATGGGAACTTGTACAACCAAAGGTTTTAAGCATGTGTGTGATGGTTGGACACGGGTTGGATTGGAGGTTTCTTCCAGCTCTTAACTTGAACATTTTCTTTTTTACTTTCACAAACATTCCCGGCTTTAAATGAATAGTTAAACCTTAAACTTTTTTTTTTTGCACCATATCTTTCTACCCAATTTGGTATCCTCAGCTCATCCGACCAAGATTCAAATCCCGGTCTCCCTGCCATCGGTAGTCTAGTCTATTATGAGAGAAGCGCCTTAGACCATGCACAAGGTGTCTACCATCCGGGAAAATCAGGGAAAACGGGAATTAGCCGGGAATTTGAAGTGATCAGGAATAAACGGGAATAAGTCGTGAATTTGGTAAATCACAATACAAATCCGGGAAAATGATATTTTACTCAAAATATGAAATACAATAATCAGTAAATTATGTCATGTTTTTGCTTGTAGCTGTGTAATATATTTTTAATTCCTAGTAAACAATTTTAATTCAAATTTAAAACTTATTATTATTATAAATTTTTTTTAAATAAAAAACGAGGGAGGAGGGGGTAAGTTAAAAGGATGTGACATACTTTTTTAGTCGGGAATTTTAGGAAATTATCAGGGAAAAGGTCGGGGATTTCATTGGTCAAGTTTAGTAGACACCATGCATGCAGCCACTGAAGCGAATCATATTTTATTGTTTTTAAATATGTTTACAATAATTATTCTACCATTTCATTTACATAAGCATGTCGTTATGAACTACAACACAATAGTATATTTTTGTCTAAGGCAAGTATGTGAAACTTGTTTGATCATTAACGTCACATTGAAAATTAAAACTCAAAAGAATCTACATTTCACAAATATCAATGTTGGTTATCTTAAATAAAAATAATAAAAACCACTGTTAACATATGACTGTGCTGCCAAACATTGCACATACTGGGTGTGCAAATTCAACAACTTTCGGGTTTTATCCCATTGAAGAAATAGTAAAAATCTTATGAATAAACTTTACATGCCACCTGCTTCAGTGGCTGCATAGTAAAAGGCGTCACTCTTGCAATAGACTATACTTACAATAACAGGGAGTGGAGCTCGAATTCTGGTCGAATGTACTGAGGGTAGCTTTTCCCATAATGGTTTTTCACTATCCATTCATGCAAATGCGGGTACACTTGCTCCAAACTCAACCTTCCTCATTACTAAACTGTTAGTGTAATATTACATATTATGCATATAACCTGGACAAGTAGTACGTCGCGGTGCTAAAAAAAAAAAATTATCATGCAAAATTTCCAAATTTACAATAAAATCTCCCTTAACAGAAACCTTTGAATAGCGGATTCTTGTTTATAACGAACAGTTTAAATTTTTCTGGCATGATAACTTTAGCTCTTACTGTGAAACGACTTCCAAATAACGGACTTTTTCAATAAGATGCGGACACTGTTAGAGACATATTTCTGCATAAAAATCTCTAAACAGCGGACACAAATTTAAAATACCAGCCAATATACAATATGTTACTGTGGGAATCTCAGGAATGCCATTGTCTTGCGAGAAGTGTGAGTAGTTTTGCCTTCCCTCCCACTCCTTTTGAGCCATCGGTGGGAGTTGTTCCATCAGTTTAGTTTGTGTTTGTGTAGGTCTACTATTAAAAACCTACCTACTGTTTACATTTCTCTTGCACAATTCTTCTGTGTACTATGCATTATGTACAGTAAACTGTGTACAATATTTTATCTGCTTGTCATAATTATCCTGCATTCAATAGTGCACAGTAGAGTAATTATATTGTTATAGTTAATATTGACAGTATAAGGATCATATAGTTTAAACTGTGTTCAATTCTGGTATGCATTAACATAAAACCCAATTTATAAGCTTGCATCTATTTAGGGTTTTATGTATTGTTAAGTTTTGAGGTTAAGTAACACATGGCTGAAGTCCAAACCCAAATATTCTGCATTGTTTGCAGTGTAAGATTAATTTTCTCATTCAGTTTTATAACCTCTATGAATACTTTTAAGTGAAACAATTTATGTATATATCATTTTTCTTATTAATAAAATGACTATGGCTATAAAATAATGTAACTTATTACATACCATGAATACTTATTGTATTAGTGCTACTTCATCAATAGGTAGCCCATTATATTCTATCAAATTCTTTTGAGCTAAAAATGTAAAAGAATACATCAAAGTATTTGGATGTTAAATTAACTGATAAAAATATGCAATTTTTAAAGTTAATAATTTATAAGCTTGCTTTTATTCAGGATCTAATTATTTTGTATGGGTAGGGTCTACTGACATTTCCTTTGTTTTGACAATCAGTTTCCATGGTAATTTCTCATGATCAAAGCAGAAAGTTTTCTAATTGGTCAAGAGATTTAGTACAGTAGGCTTACTTGGGTTTGGCAGAAAATAATGTTGTGACCACAAGATGGCTATTTTACTGGAAGTTTGCTTGAAATTAATCCAGCAAAATGTAATTACAAAATACAAATTATTTTATCAAACTACTTTTGTTCTTTCATAATATGGGACTAATACATTTTCAAGGCCCCTGGACATATATAAGTTCGTTTGAATAATATAACAAATTCTGATCTAGTTCAAAACATCATTTAAAGTGGTACCTTTAGATAATTAAACTAATCCACCTAGCTGGATGAGGTGCTACTGTCCTCATAAATGAAGAAAGTCCACTCTATTTAATAAGGTTTCTCAATGTATGTGTTAGATAAATGGCATCTTGCAAGTAAACAAAAATCTATTAAATTCTATACCGAAGAAAATTATGCTAAATAATCTTGTTTTGTGGGAATGGGGAGATAGACCCATGCAGTTTAGTATTAGGCCTATATAAAACCTACTTTCATGAATTTTTTATTTCTATATTTATTGACAAATACTTATTCAACTTTTTACAGAGTTAATGGGAAGCCAATTTTCAACTTTTCTATTGCAAACAGTGCTTCAAAAACAAATGTTAAGTACATCATTCCGTTTTCTTAAACAACAACCCGAATGTTAGTGTGATGTGATTTATTTATTTATAACCATCTGAAGCTGGACTCAGCCTTTCATCTGGTTAGTGAGGCTTGCATGATCTGGTAGAAATTCCTTAAACACACGGGAGCTTAGGAAAGTGTGGTTGGTAATTCCCTGTCACCGTCTACACTGAATTTCTATGAGTGAGCGCTAAAGGGCCTACTAATTTTTGCGGGGAAAGGTATTTTCACAAACCTGCCACAATTGACACGGGACCGATGGCTTTACTTCCACTCCAAAGGAAGTTGTTCCACAAATTTTTATTGTTCAAGAAAAATCTGTTGATCTTAGCTGGGTTTGAACTCACACACATTGTGTCCTGAGGCGAGCACTTTACCCCAAGACAATTGAGGTTGATACTTCCGATACTATTATAATTTTATTATTATTAGCACCGCGTCTTACTACCTGTTCGGGTTGTACGCACTTACGCTAATGTGTAATGGTAGGGTGATTGTGAGATGAGTTTAACGTGGAATCCGAACCACGGTGGAGGCCTGGCATTCCCCACATTCACAAGATGTCTTGTCATAGGTGAGGGAAGGGTTTGGCAATCAGATAAATCTGTGCCAGAACCGAGGATTTAACCCTGGACCTCCAGCACAGAAGTCCAACACCTTACCCCTAGACCACCAGGTTACCTATATTCTATAAATAGGTTCATATTTGGTCAAATTGTGCATATTGAGATTAAGATGGTGGGTTTATCCGATGATTCTAATAATCTAAATTAATTCTTCGTGTGATATTTCTTGTAATAAGTGTAATACATTGAGAATAATTTTTTTATATCAAAAAATTTTGTATTGTAATGCTATTTTGTAATAGTAGCTTAATATTGTATTTAATTTCATTACATTATTTCAATGGGTCTATAGCTTACTATTAATTCAGATTTGGGTTTGTTATTTGCTTGTGCTTAAGGCAAAAATTATAATTAACTAAACACAGCAGATCCCTGCAGCTATTTTACAAAAAAAAAAAAGTTTATTAGCAGTAATAATGGTAATATATTTGTAATTAATATGTTTCAAAGGTATGAGAATGTGGATACAGCTTATAGCTACTGTTGATTTCCAGTAAATCTCTTTAAGACTGTGGATGCTAATGTTTTATTTAAATGTAAAGCTAGACTGAAACACATATTTTTCCAGAGAAGGGTATAGAAAATAAGATACTGCATTTAATAAATTATTCTGGTATTCCTGTACGAGGTGATAATTGTCACAGATTATCAAGTGCATATGGCTTACCTTTCTAAATAAGAGGTGGGGAAACTTTATTTTATGGGAGCATCCAAAGTGCTGGCACAGAATGTACTCAATTTACACAAATTTGTAGATCCGCGATTGCGGTACTTCGACATACTCTAGCAACACTGTCTATCAAGTGTAGTTTTAAACCTAATAAATGTTCATATACATGTACAAGTCTTACTTATCCAAGCTATTTGTGGCAAATAATTGAAAGCATTCTTAGGAAATATATTTTGGTAACACTTCTGAATATGTTATAGAGAATGATTCGCTAGTAATATTATCACGTAGGCTCATAACTATATAGGTTTGTTGAAAAAACATAAAAAATAAACTTGGAATGGTGAAACAGCATGCCAATAAAATAATCTCAAGGGCCACTTTGGTAATGCATTCCATAACTTTGCTAAAACAGTTCCAAAGATAAAAATGTTGACTGCCAATGCTACAAGCCGATGATGCCGCGGCCTTACGAATCGCCTTCGCACTCAAGGCCAATGGGCCGGGAGACACCAAGCTCAACAGATCCTGCTACACCGGGTCAACATGCATTCTTTGTCATTTTGGAACAGTAGGTCATATTTTCTTGGGTTTTGTTCTTTAAAAGTCAAGTTACATATTAACAATGAAATTAAAATTTTGCGAAATTTTAAACTACTTTGATCCATATTTTATTGTCATTTGTCAAAAAATTAGTACATTTTACAATTGTGTAAGAGTAAATTGTATTCCATCAACATTTGTGAAAATCCTTTTATTTTACATTGGTTAAGTTGAATAAAACATAATATTATTGATTAGAGATGGGCCACTCGAATCTTCGAATCCACCTAATCCTTACAAGTATTCGAGATTCGAGGATCGAATCTTTCACCTCATAATCAAGGCGTAATATTTTGAATTCAAAAATTAGTTAGTTAGGCCTACTTTAGAAGCACAACTTAATCCGTAATATTTATTTTGTCGGTGAAAAGAGATAAACACGAATAAAATATTCTTTAAAAAATAAAAATAATCGTTTGGTGTGGAAAATCTGATGTGCCTAGTAGTGTACCCTACTACTACTCCCACCCTACCCTCCCAACGCATGGGAAACTTGGACTCAACCGTTTCAGCGCATGCTCACTTCTAAAACTTTCACCTCACGAACAATCTTGTAGATATTTCAATGAACACATTAAGACTCTTCAAAAACTGAAAATTAAAACTAGAATTAAAATAAACTTGAAATAAAACTAATTATGGCTTTAATTTTAACAGAAATAAAAACACATTACGAATGATACAAAGTCAGTGGCCATTACACACGATACAAAGTCGACCGCCATGACGTGTATTATGTTTACTCGCCGGAGTGATGATTAAAATAAAGATACTGTTAATTCTTACTATCCAACTGGTTTTAGTTATCTAGACCTATGTAAAGAATCCTAATTTATTGCATACGATCCTTAAGTTAGACATTTTTTTGGGTTTCATGAAAAATAAATAATGTCAACAGTCAGACAGCGATAAAATTGTTTGTTTATCTCTACCGGCCGACGCATCGTATATCGATTGTTTGTTTGGAATCGATTCAGGTAATCTGATCACTTAGTAAGCGATCTCGAGTTTTAAGAATCAAATAACGAACTTGCTAATCCATTATTTGCTTTTAAATTGATTTTAACTTAGAGTTTATTATTTTTTAAATATTTTATTGAAGTAGGTGTAGAAATATTCAAACGTAGTCCTGCCTTATAAAATGGGAATGAACATATTGTAGTCAAAAATATGTTCGTGTTTTAAATCAAATGTATTCTCAGAAATCGATATATCGCAAGTATCGAACATATTCTCAGAAATCTATATATCGCAAGTATCGAATATATTCTCAGAAATCTATATATCGCAAGTATCGAACATATTTGTTTTCTACGCGAAAATAGATAATGGATATAAAAGAAAATAATAAAACATACTTAGACATGATTGAGTTAACAATTTCCAATGTATGTTTAATTGTTGAGCATGTTGTTTAGTCTTTATTAAATATATCTGTATTTTTATTTTTGCTATCTTAATACAATAAAATATCCTTTAGGGATGATTAAAGTTGATCAAAGGATAACTAGGCCTAATCTGTTTATTTCACGTTTTTTATAAACGCAACTTATTCTAATAACCCTTTTAAAAATTACTAAAAGACACTCAAATTTTGATTGATTTTATTTTTAAACAATAATATGAGTCTAGATTGTTTAATTTGGCTGGATTTTAACCTTTATTTTGCGAGGGGTGGTTGGGGTGGATTGAAATTGAAAGCATGATTAAAATATATCTTAATTTACAGTAGAGGCCTATATTGTGTAATGTAGGTCTATTTGTAAATCATTAAAATTTTTAACTATTTGCTAGGATTCGTATTCGAGATTCGAGATTCGAAAATAAAATGTAGATTCGGATTCGAGAAATAGTGGATTCGACCCATTTCTATTATTGAGTTGATCACTGTTACTTCAAGTTTTAATCTTAAGAAAAAGTTTAACATATGTACATTTTTCTTTTAAAATATATTTTTAGAAGGCTGTTATGTTACAGAGAATACATATTATAAAATGTTAAGATATTAAAATTGTTGTGTACAAACTTAAAGTAACTAACCATATTTACATACTATAATATGTTACTATGCTATTAGTTTTTCTATATAGTCCATAGTGGGCACAAACTGTTTCTAACAAGATATTTATCCATTTGTTTTGTCATTCCATATAACACTGGAGATACACATTTTATTTACAGTTAAAACTACACATTCAATTTTTCATAAATAGAATGTGCCAGGTATATTTTGCCGCAAAGGTAGAAGTATGCACTAATGTTGGTCTATTTAATAATATTCTTAAGCACACTAGAATTTAACATGGTTAGAATATCTTAAGGACGAACATGCAAATAGCTTGTTTAGTATTTTTTTTTAAATCCTACTAATCAAAAAATTTTTAAAAGTTAAATTTTAATTGGTTTTCCACAAGTATTCTTTAGAGCCGCGTCCAGACTAGAACAGAACAATAAACCTAAACATTTCCACGAAGATATTTATTGTTCGGTTCACTATGGCCAAGCGTCCGGACTTGAACAGAACATATTCGTGAACATGTTCACAACGTGTTCCCATAGTTGGTTGGTTTTTAATTATTTTTAATAACAAATAAAATAGATATTAAATTAAACAACTGGAGAACAAAAACGCTTGTGTGTGTTGTGGTATATTAAACCATAAAAAAAATTAAATTGTACTGAAGTAGAGATTGCAAAAAATAAATCTTAGTTTCACAAAAACATCTCCTATTCGGTATAAAAAAAACGTTTCTAGAATTAAAAATTTGGCAACAATCTATCAAGTTGTTTTAGTAAAATGAGGTATGCCAACTGAGAAATTAGCAGCAGGAAAAAGAGGGGCAGCACCATTAAAAGAAACCCTCCCCCAACCTGCCTTGGTGGCCGCAAGGTCAAAGGCGTCACTCTAGTATTAGACTAGAGGGCGCTAGACTTTCAATGACAGGGAGATCAGAGTTTGATCTCAGTCAGGTGCAGTGAAAGTTTTTTCCCTAGATTGTTTCCCATACAAATGGTGGTGCACTTAGTCTGAATCACACCCATC
>CABEEJ010005011.1:11619-29288 GCA_901482245.1 Timema douglasi
CAGCGCACGCGATTGAAGGAAGTTTTTTGTTTATTTTTTTACACCTTGGGTTAGATTAATCAAGTTTTAGTAAGCATCCCTAATTTTTTTGAAAATGAAACATAGCCTATGTCACTCGGCAATAGTGTAGCTTGCCAACGGTGAAATAATTTTTTAAATAGGTCCAGTAGTTTCGGAGCCTATTCATTTCAAACAAACAAACAAACAAACAAAAAATCAAATCTTTCCTCTTTATAATATTAGTATGATGTTAATGTTTATTTCTCTAAACTACAAGAAAGGGGTAAGTTGGTCTTCTAGTCCTTTCCCTCTTTCTACTTCAATGCTGAAGATACAAAAGCATTTCGCACAGTAACCTGGATACTGCCAGAAGTACTTTGGTTGTCATTCTAGTAGGTACTATTAGAAAAGTTAACATAGATTTTACATTTTTTTTCTGTTATAAACGAAGAACTATCATGTTAAGACATCTTCTTTGTTTTTTCTGTAAATGTAACTCAAATCTAATATATTAATAATCATATTTAAACTAAACTAGTTATTAGTAGGATTATAAAGACTCACATTGATAGCTCCAATCAGCTCCACTACAAGGAGGTAGGTGGGACTATAGGTAGTACCATAGTACCCGGCCCTGGCCCAATATCTAGATTCACAAGTTTAAAAAATGTAGTAGATGGAAAAAAATACAAATTAGAATATGAATAGCAATCAATAAAATTCTTATCCATACTAAAGAACAGTATATGTCCAGGTTACAAGCCAGGGTCTCAAACAGAGGAACTTAATGGCATTTATCCCTCATTATTATATCATTCATTTCTTTTCCTTCGTTTCGAAGTGTTTGAAAGTTTCGGCGTAGTCTATTGTTTTTGTACTGAAACTAAATTTTTCAGAAAAAGGAGGTCGGACAATAAATTAATTTCAGTTTAAGTACTTCATCGTGCGCGTAACATTTCAGTGTTCAGATAATTTATGCATTAATTTTTGCTAGTTGTATTTAGTGACAACAAAGATTAAAAAAAAGTTAGAGTCCAAAGTCAAGCATTGGCTTAGAAACCGGAGGGGGGGTTTCCCCCTCTGTAAATGACTTGTCACCCCTAGACTTGAATAAACTCCCTTCACATAGAATAACCTTGTTTCTATTAGATTTATCTCACCCCCCTATGATATTATTAAATATAAAGCTGAAAATGGATTTGTATAAAACTTCAAATAATATGTTCTAGAGCCATCCAATTTTCAATAATTTGTTGGGAGAAGACCACACTTAATAGATTCTAAAGGGACCCAATCATTAAAATTGTTGAAGCAAAAGAGTTCTAAATAGCTTCCAAGAACATCCTATTTTTCAATATTTGGCTGAATAATCCCATTCTGAAAAGCTTCAAGAATAATTTAGTTTTAAATGATTTTTTAGGCGAGAACATTCCAAATAAATTCTAAAGTAATAAAATTTTAAATTATTGTTTGGAAAAAGATCACTTTAAATAGTTTTTATAAAAGGCATCTAGCCCTAAGCGAAGACCACTTTAAATAAATTTTAGGAACATTTAAATATACAAAATTTCTGCATTTAGGCCACTCCAAATAATTTTTATAAGAATCTAGTTTTGAAAAATTTTTCAAGAGAAGACCCGAGACAACCACTAAAAATAGCTTCTAGGAACATTCAATTTTCAAAAATTTGCAGAAGAGGGACGTTTAAAATAGCTTTTAGTTTTAGGAGCATCTAAGTTCCAAAAAATTTCTGGAGAAGAAGCAATCTAAATATCACCCGCCTTGGTGGCGTAGTTGGCTAAGGCGCTTGTCGTGTTGAGCTCGACTGCTGAGGACGGGGAGATTGTGGTTCGAATCTCGGTCGGGTGAACTCGGGGTGGTTTTTCCTAAATGGTTTTCCACTCTCCAGCCACGCAAATGCGGGTTCACTTCCTCTAATTCAACCTTCCTAATCCATTAGTGTAATTAGTACTTAAATCGTATAACCCGAACGGGTAGTAAGACGCGGTGCTAATAATAATAATAATAATAATCTAAATATCTTCTAAATCAGTCTAATTTTCAAAATAATTTGAGTGATAACCTCTATAAATAACTTCAGATTTAAAAAGGTTTATGAAAAAGACCATTCCAAGAGGCTTAGATAGGAGTATTTTTTTAATCAGAGAAGGACCACTGTAAATATTTTCTGGGCAATTGACGATGGAGGGATTATAAGCCTCTCAAAAATACTTCTTTTTTCTAACTGCTCCCTAGAAAAATAAGTTTTCGCTGGCACTGAAGTTTAATATTACAAAGAGAGGGGTCCCCGAGTTTTTTCCCTGCTACCAGGACCGGTTTGAGAAACTGGCAGGCCTGGCTCTAGCTTATGTTGTTTTTTCTTCAAACCACTAATTTATACCAAGGTGTCAACAATTTTGGAAATAAACGCTTTCAGATACACTTTGCATTCTTAAAACTACAACAATAACTTTAATAACCCTTGTAGAAGTTATAGTTTCTCGACTGTAAAAACTCTCTCTAAAAGCACTAATCTTAACTGGAAGAAACATATTTTTAAACATAATAGGCAGCTCTTGATTTGTTTATTGAAATATAATTATGTATTTCCAGATGCCCAGTCTGCGTGCCAATGTTAATAGAAATTTGTAATAGCTTTTATGTATAATACTGTGTTTCAAAAATAAAACACAATTCATTAAGTAAAATGTATAGAACTAGACCCGCTTTCAAAGAGGTGACCCACAAAATAATATAATTTTTATGATATACAAGAATGTATTAATAGATTTTCAGGTTTATAAATAACTAAGTAGCAATACAAGTGTTGTTTTTTTCTCAAGATTAAAACAAATTACACCTACTGTATATTATACACTCTAAGCCCATATTTGATATCAACGAATGATGTATACTCTATTAAGAAAATTTTATATTAATAAAGAGATGTAAGACCAGTGTATTTACACATATATTTAATATATACTCAATTCACGGTAGGAATTACTCTCTGAAAGGTTATTTTTTTGACCAATATCCTACTATATAATAGATTTCTGGTAGGGAAAAAGGCCTTTCAGAAAACAATTCCTACGCTGAACATACTTTATAATATATGGGATACTCCCCATACCCTCCAAATTATCTTTCATGGTATTAATATAAGCATTTATGGGGTAAGTTTTTTGTAAACTGCTTCTTAGTATTCGTTCAGGCCATATTAATATTTACACTAATGAGGTAAGGAACATGAAGATATAATTTAGAGAAATTATTTATCCACATTTGCGTGGAGGGAGAGTTAAATCTATTGTGAAAAATCCCCTCTATACACCAGTCCGGGAATTTTAACCCTTACCTTTTGATTACTGTCTCACCAAACCAGGTGATCTTGATGCACCAACCCATGTGTCTATTGACACGGATGGTTAGTACTTTTGGCTTACCCTGAAAGATAGCAGGTTTACCTTGCATGGTACCACTATTACGCAGCTTATAAGAATGCACTATAAGGCAATCTGTTAAGGTAAATGGAGTATACTTTGGACCGTTAGGATTGTACTTAATTAGTGTCTTGATCAATTTAATTTATGCTAAATATATTATTTACATATAAGTTGGGAATTGGAATTTACGAAGAGGCTTTTATTCTCCCATCACAACAGTTACAATTGAAAAATAAAAATGATGTTAGATCTTGTGCGTGAATTTGCTATCTAAAACTAAAAATCAGTTCATTTTTTTACTTTCTCCTTGGGTATCAACAATAAAACAGGTTGTGTCGATCTAAAAAATATATATCTTACCATTATAGTTGATTGTGGATGCAATTATTTTTTTCAGAGTGATGTTGGATTAATATACACACACTATCATTAAATTGAATTCCTTTTCCCGTCAGTATTTATACCCTTTAAGGTGATTAATGTAGCTAATGTGGAGTGTCAGGCTATTAGTCTCTGCCTTAATATCAGTTTCTATCAAAAGTGACTATTACGGATCACCGACTTAACGTATTAATGTATTTAATTTGTTTGGTAGAAATAACTGGATTATAGTATGATTCTGCTAGGATCACATGATCCCACGAGTCCTTTACCAGCGGTCAGTATCTCACTGACTTGACGTATGAATATATTTAATTTGTTTGGTATCATTTCTATTACTTCGTAATCAAGAAAGATAACACTTTATTAGTGAATACATTTTTATACTTTCCCAACAAGCAAACTAACTAGTCAGGATTTGAGGTAGATAATATAACTTGGTGGGTCAGTTAGACAGAAAACAGATCAAATAGTGATGTACTGAGATTGATTTTCTCACCACAAGCAAATGCGGATACGCATTATACCTGATTTAATTATATCAAACGGAAAATCTGATCGACCAACAAAATCCTTTATTTTATTTTGCCTCACCTACATATTTTCTCGCATCCTATTGGTTAATAATAAAATTTTATTTTGCTTCGTTATTAAATCAGATGTAATGTACCATTACTTGATTAATCGTGTCTTGATCATCGTTGCGTACTGTCACAGCGCAATAACCGCGACATATATCAAGGTTAGAATCTCTGTGGTCACTCCATCATCTAATTCTGGCGAGGGAGGTGTGAATCGAATCCCTGCTGGTGGAACATTTTCTTAATTAATATATAGACGTTTAGCCAGAAAGGGTGCTTGTAACTCTTCTGGTTATGTAGGTGGAGGTCGTGATTCGAATCCCTTCTGAGGCGTACTGTAACTCTCGTGCTTGGCTCGTCTGCTGAGAACGAGAGCATTGTTTGAACCTCAGCTGGCGGCACTAAGGGTGATTTTTTACACGAAATTGCGTGTTAACTTCCTCACGCTAAGCTATGTATGGCTCTCAGACATCAACATTGATCATCTGCAGCTCACATGAGTACTTTACTGGCGGCCAGTATCTCCCTGACTTGACATATGAATATATATAATTTGTTTGGTAGAAAGAGAAAATACATTCTTGTATTTTATTTTGCAATCAACATTGACCATGAAACAGAACTATTGTATGATTCTGGTAGGAAGAGTAGTTTAAAAATACAAACTTTATGGTCAGATCACGGACTTGACGTATGAATATATTTAAGTTGTTTGGTAAGAAGAACATAACTATAGTATGATTCTACTAAGAAGAGCAGACTGATCATCTGCAGATCATGTGAATCCTTTACCAGCGGTCAGTATCTTTACTTGACAGACAGACTTGATCTATGAATAGATACAATTTGTTTGGTATTATTTCTAATACCCCATAATCAGCAAAGATAACACTTTATTAGTGAATTAATTTTGATACTCCTCCAATATCACACGAGTCCTTTACCGGCAGCCAGTATCTCACTGAATTGAAGTATGAATATATTTAATTTGTTTGGCAGAAAGAACAAATACAAACTTATATTTTTTTCACAATCAACATTGCCGTAAAAAGAATAGTTCAAAATACAAACTTTCTTCTCCGTATCTATCAGATAAAGGACTTGCAGTATGAATATATTTAAGATGTTTGGTAGGAGGAACAAATTAGAATATTCACACATGACTCTTGAAGTAATTGTGCATTTCGGTCAAAATCCTACTATAGGTTTTCTTCACCGTAGATAAAAATCAAATCGTTAATGGCATTTAGCACAGCACTCTTGAAGTAATAATTAGGAAGCTGACGGGTATTGAACATGTAATGAGTGCCCTGGGGCCCCGGAAAATTAACAGCAAATGCTCTCTTCGATAGTTTCTTCACTCATTAGTAAACAGACTCGAATTGACAACATTATACACTGCGCCAACGGGCACACATTAAAATCATGAGCGATGGTACGGGGAATAAATTAGCCTTACCACCCAAACCGAGTAATGACAAGGGCCCCCAGGGAAGAACTCACAGAGCCGTACTGAATCAGTGCCAGCCAGTATGTTCAGCCACCTAGTAGGAACCATGATGTGGAAAGGGGGTCAATGAAAATCACAGCGAGTAATTGCCAATAGCTCACACTTTATGTTAGACAATTGCAGAGAGATGATACTCCCCTCTTCCTCACAGACCAGCACGTCGCGGGAGGAGTGCCCGAGACTGCACGCTCCCCCTTACCTAAAACGATTGGGGCACACATTAAAATCATAAACCCATGAGCCACTGTGGGGGCCTCTATCGGGGAGCATGGTCTCGGGGGAGGAGAATTAACCGGATGTGGAAAGAAGGTTAATTGACATCACAATACACGGAAAATCACCTTGTAGGAGGGGGGTGAGTGGGGGAATTAACCGAATGTGAAAAGCAGGTCAAAATTGGTGGGGGAAATCACAGCGCTTTCATAAGTGATGTCGGTCAATTATAACGGTACTCAAACAAGATGTGAGTGTTTAGACTCGTCATAGGAAGTGGGGTTCTCATAGGGCCTACACACTACTAAGAGGACTAAAAAGTGTTGGAAGACAATATATACGTTCTATTTACTCAAAACATGTAAGAACAGACATATTGTATGTACAGGAAACTAACTTGAGCTCACCACCTATGTCATATTCCCTTACAGATTTTACCTTTTTTTCGCCCCTTCAATTAAAAATACTAAATGCAATTAGATCATCGCTAGACCATGAGGCTATAAGACACACTGGACTAGAACCAGGATATGTACATGTTATAGTATTAAGAATATATGGTAAAATGTGTAATCTTATCAATGCCTCAGGATAATGTTTATGCTATTTTTGTAGTCGGGATTTTGACACAATACTTACAGCGCCTTGGCATATTAGACCATGTATTTCTGGCCGGTGATTGGAAAGTAACTCCTCTACCAGAATATCAAATTAATTGTAATGATACCAGACTAGTGATTAGCCAAGCTCTTCGGCGTCTAGTTTCATTGAATAAATTATTGTTTGATGTATGGAAAAACTCTCATCTTGATGAAAAAGGTTTCACATATTATTTGGATGTTCATAAAAATGTACCTCTTCAAGGTTAGACCTCATTTATGTATAGCCTACTTTGATTTATTCTGTTATACAACCCAAAATAGTTCCATCATTTCCTGAATACTGTGGGTGTATTTATATGCTGAAAGTTGATGCAAAAAAGCGTAGACAGACGTATTGGAGGCTCAACACACAATCGTTAGAGAATGAACATAACAAATTAATTATCAGAAATATTGGCAGTTTTTATTCGGAACATATGTACAGTACCAAAGTAGAAACCCATTGTTGTTGTGGGACGAGTTTAAGTCACAAGTACGGGAAGTTTCTATGTGGTCTGTGGAAAAGTTTAAAATTATTTACGGTAAAATTAGTGAATTGTAAACTATAGATAATCAAATTCAATCTCAGAGTATTTTGACGTCAAGACATATATTTACTATATAAAGACTAATAAGACAGTCCCTGATTACCATAATTTATTCTGTGTAAGGTTGAAATAACGATTAAAATATGAATTTGTAAAATATAAAAATAAGGGACTGGATAGTGAGTATATTTCTTTCTGGACTTATAGAAATATTTTGGCCTAAGTAACTGGAGGAATTTTTATTTTGTTAATTTTTAGAGAAATTTATTTTACTTACATTATGTAGATTGAATTATGTTTAAATTTAATTACTGATTGTATTGGATATCATTATCTATGACCTAATTTAACAGCTTAGTGTGTTAATAAATTAACACAGATCAATGAGGAAAGAAAGAAAGTGTGTCAGTCAATCTGTCCTTGGCCCTGACTACTTGAACTTAAAATTATTATTTTTTACCTTAGCTCTTTAATTAATGGTAGTTTACTGATTCTTTCAAATTCCAAATTTTTCAAAAATTTCTCCAATGCTATTGTTTAAAATGCATATCTAAGATTTGTTTGACATGACAAATAACCCTGAATAATGTTTTTGGGCAAAAATTCGTTGAAGGGTAGTTTACTGATGGTAAGTTTTTGAAAATTCCAAATATTTCGAAAATAGCTCTAACGATTTTGTTTGAAATATTTATCTGGAGATTATGTGTTATATAAAAAACACTGTATACTTGTTTATTGGGTAAAAACTAATTTATAGAAGGTTTTTCAAAAATCGCAAATATTTTTCTAACTTCCCCAATGATTTGGTTTCAAAGGGTATCTTGTGGATGTTTGACATGACCAACAACCCTGTAAACTTGGTTTTGGGTGAAAATTCTATAAAGGGGTGTTAACTGATAAGTAATTATTTGAAAATTCTAATTATTTTGAAAATCTTTATTACGATTTTGCTTAAAATGTATATTTGGAGAGTGTTTGACATGAACTCGACCAATAAAGCTGTAAGCTTATTTTAAGTGTGGGAGGGGGTAGGGGTGGGAGGGAATTAGCATGTGGGTAGTTTACTGATGAGTGATTTTTTTAATTTGAATTTTTTTAAATAATGGCTCTAGCGATTTAGTTCAAAATGGGTAACTCTTATTTGTTTTTTTAGGTTATATATATATATATATATATAATTGTTTTTATACAAAATTATAATTGTTAACTACTGACTAATTTTTGAATTTGCTCTATCTTTTATTAATAATAGTGTGTTTTTATTTATCTTAAATAAATTAATTTAAGGGTATTTTTACTTAAAACAAACAAAAAAAATAGATTTTTTTTAATTGACCTTGAAGATTGAATTCAAAATGGGAATATTATATTAGTTTTTCATGATAATAAAGAATCTTTTTTTATTGTTACAAA
Organism: Timema douglasi; assembly: GCA_901482245.1. Lineage (NCBI taxonomy): Eukaryota > Metazoa > Arthropoda > Insecta > Phasmatodea > Timematidae > Timema > Timema douglasi. The sequence continues at coordinate 20,353 of CABEEJ010005011.1, forward strand.
TAAATAATTTTTAGGAATAAATAATTTCAGGGTAGTTAAATAATCAATATTTAAAAATTTAATTGTTTCTATATCTGAACCATTTTGCTTGACATTAATATAAAAAAATTATTGATTGTGATTAACAAAATGATGTGATTGTTTTTATGATGAATCCATACGGGACTATTCCTGGATATCTCAGTGGTTAGAGGATTGGCGTACTAAGCCAAAGGTCTCGGTTTCGATTCCCGTGTCCAGGTCACTTTTCAATTTTTAGAATATGATATCTAGATGCAGTAATCCTCACTAAAGGCATAAATAATAGCTTTCACTATTTTATTGATTAAAATGCAATTCCGTACAAGTGGCAGCAATAAGCCAACTACCGAGTCGAAGGTGGCTGCGTTATCTGATAGCTCGTGATCTTAATAAAATCACACATTTGTAGCCGACGATTTCCACACGTCCATCATAGACTCTACCTTAAAATATGAGTGGAGAATGACCCTGAAAGGGAACGATACCTGGATATCTCAATGGTTAGAAAACTGGCGTATTAAGCCAAAGATCCTGGTTTCGATTCCCGTGTCCAGGATGTCATTTTTCAATTTTCAGAATATACTTGAGTGTAGCTTACCCAAATCATATTTTTTAATATTATCTTCCAAGCTAAAAAAGACAGCACGCGAAAATGTGTGTGATTGTGTCCTACCTTTATTTTATAGTTCAATAATGAGCTTATCCCATTCAACTCCAACTATCGTGACTCTACGATAGCATTTCCCTCTTGTTTGTGCGAATATCTTACAATAGAACCGCAAGATATCTCCTGACTCCGCCGTGAGATAGTTCACTTAGACCTCTTACCCAACATTGCTGTGTTTTAAGTTGCCTACCCACCCGAGCTAGTAGGCGTATGGTCTAAATATCAGACATTTCTGTCTGGTTTGCTGATACCGTGTATGCCAATGTTAGAATCACTGCTGGATTTACTGATTTTTTCTCATGCATGAAATGTCTCTCGTCCTTCACGTAAATGGGGTTACATTTACTTTAAATTCAACGTTCCTTATTCCTACACCCTTGGCGAAGTTAAAATTTGTATAGCTTGGAAATCTAGTAAGATGCGGTGAAAACAAGAAAAATGTGTCTTATATTAGATGCAAAGTACACGTAATAAATCACTTAAATTATAATGTTTGAATCATTTGTACCACTATACATTTATTCTTACTTAAGATTCTTACTTAAGGGCAATCACTGTGGTTTTCCTATCTCTTCGTATAAGTGTAGGGTCTCATGTTTGCACTGCAGTGATTTGTCCGTTCTTAACGAAATGAATGTATCTGTATTGCAGAACTTAATAGTAAGTTTATAATTCATTCATTGCAGCCTCACCAGACAGATGAACTACCCCAAACTGCAATATTTTTACGCAGGCCCCTAAATATTTCACATTCTCTCTAACCTTCAGAAAACTCAACAGTGATCTGCAGAGTGTCATCTAACTCACTTAAATGAATGGCGAATATATAATTTCACCTAGCGACTGTGCCGAACTGAACAGTTTGGTAATAATCCTCTTTGCTTCACTTTGTTTTGATTCTCTGTGTATGGATCTTAGTGGATTTATCTAAATAATAAGTCACTTTTTTTTCTGTTGTCTCACTTTGTTTTGCTTCCACTAAGAGGGGACCGTCCTCAATATTATTTGTACAATGGTGTGTGATGGGTTCCTAAGTTAAATGCAGTGTTGTTTTGGCGTCGCGGGAATTTCGCACCAAATGGGGTACATCGTAACTGGGGTGTTTTTAGTACTCCAGTACATTGGTGTGCCACACATGTGGTCAACAACATGAGGAGATAAATTTAATGCTATATCGGTGGTAAATATGGCAGTCAGCTTCCAGCAGTAAAGAGATGAACCCAGCTTGGATTCACATATTCAGATGTCCTTCACTATATGAATAGTATACTTTATACATAATACAGCTACACCCTTAACCTTGAGATCATTTACATCTTCCAGTCTTCACAATTTCTGTGTATTAACTTTAAAAGCGTCTGATTCTTTAAAAAGTAAAGCAATAGTAAATATAAACTGTATTTTGATTGTCAACCAGATGAGAAGGTATAGTGTAAAAATACTATTAAGTATATGGAAAGAATAGATCAAATATTTTTAGTTTAAAGTGTAAAAAAGTGGTCATTTTTATATAATGATCTAGTTAACGATTAGTTAAAATATGTAACGTAAGTATTGTTTTGGAAAGATCCACACATTCATATAATATTATTTTATACATTTATAATATGTTCACAGTAGTTTTAAATTTTGCAATATTAACAAACTTCAATATTTTTATATAAAAACTCACGTTTGTTACTTTAGCTTAATTGGTATTGCGTCCTCCAACAAAATTAAGAGTTTTATTCCTGGCGTGGCTGGAAAATGTATCATATGTGAAATTCTGTCTTCCTCTTTCATTGTGATACATTTACGGCTGGTTGTTGGGGTGTTGTGTATGTTATAGCATTGTTTAGATTGTGAGTCCTGTGCTGATAGAATCAGTCAATTCCTCAAGTTCACGATACATCGTTTAAATAAATAAATAATCACATAATATTTAGTTTCAAATTATAATTTCAATGCATGTTCAAGGAGCATGATTCCTACACTATGGAATTATTTTGGAATTGCCTGAAAAAAGAGTTAATTTCAGTATTTTCGTAATTTGTCTGGCATTATTTTAGTAAAACTCTTTACCATTTAATATTGGTAAGTACAAAAGATCGATTCGTTTAGAGAGTTAATGAATGACGTTTCCACCCTAACCCCTAAAACATAAGAGGGTGGAAATATTTTGTCAATGCTAAATCACTGGAAAAGCTACCCATTCATTGAAGCCAAAGTTAAGGGAGGAATATCAAATTACCGTGGTTGCATCAAATGCATCGATTCCTAGTTATTTGCAGGACAATGTATCCTATAACTTTCGATTTAATCTTACAACTTGATACAAAATCACTCTTGAACCTGTGATAACATAAAAGGGTGCTCCTCTATATTCTTCCATTGACAACAGCATTATTAGAACAAGAAACATATTTCTTAATTTCTAGATATGGTAAAGTTATGTTACATATTTAAAATTTCAAGTAGAATGAGAACTAACTTCCAATCCAAAAGATCCACTTCATCTGCGTCATTCATCTACGGTTAATATGGATGGCTAGTAATATGGATGTGTGTTTAAGCTTCAGTCCACTGATTTTTTTTAATGTTAGAATATTTAATAATAGCTATTTTAATAATAAGAATTTTCTAAAAATAGTTTGTAATGTTTAAATTATCTCTGATATTATTGATTTAATCGAAAAACAGTAGGAGGTTTTAAATATATAAAACAGTTCATTATACACGTTTTGTTTGAAACATTGTTTTCTAAGATGTCTATTTCAAAAGTTATTGTTAAAAAACTATTATTGGCCTCCATTTTTAGCTGACATTTTAAACCAAAATGGCGGATAGTTGGACCCTACCTCAAAAATTGTTTTCATATACATCCAGTAGCTATGTACCAAGTTTCATGCTTTTATTCAAAAGTGCACGATTCAGGTGGCTATTCTCCCCACTATCTTGTTCGTTTGCTTTAAGCCCACCATAACTGGAACCAGAACCGGAACAAGAACCAGAACCGATAAATATTTGGTTTCAACTCCTTGGTTGAAATTACTTAACCTTATATTCTACCATATTTTTGTAAATATAATTTTTAAAATACTCAATTTGGTTCAATAACGCACATATCCAGTATGTAAGACTGAATGAAAAACATATATTTTCTTAAAGTTTACTTATCGATTGTACTTTTTTATAATTATTGTTTTATTCTCATTTAAGGATAAATAGATATTTTGATCAATTTTTCCTACCATAACTGGTCCACACATCGTAGCAAGGCCAATCTATCAATCGGTCACCTTACTCATGCGATGGAAAGAGGGCAGAACGAGGGCAATGTCTTTGTTTAAAAATTACAGGATAAGAAATAGCCGGTAATTATGAATACAAATTGATTGTATGTTCAAAAATTGACTCTTTCAAATTACCTTTGTAATTATGAGAGATGGCTAAAATGTATAAAAGATATCGGATGTATTAACTTTAACAATTGTACTGTCCATGTGGCCTGATAACTGGCCAATTTACTATAATTATTGAATCTAAAATATAAAAGTTTTGAGTTTGCTTTACGTGTACAAGTTTAAATTTTAAAACTAAATTATTGGAAGTCAACAGTATTTGAACTATAAGCTAAACATATTAATACAAACTAAAATTGTTGAAGAGTAGACTCATTGAATACAACCAATCCTCTTGCCAAGAGTTTCAACATCCGTTACATATGTGATAGATATTATAATATTGAATATGGTGCCTATGTTTTAAATAAATCAAATAATTACTTTACAAATGTTTAGGAGTGTGCAGGATACCCGAAATTTGGAATTCCCACGGGAAAAAATATTTCCGATTGTCGGGAAAAATATTCTGTAATCCCAAATATTTCGGTAAAAATTCGGGAATTGCTTTTATTTAATATTTAATTTAATTTTAAACATGCTTTTCATATTTTCTCTATTATTTAAATATCAATGTGTATGTCAACCTAATATAGATGTAAATTTTAATTTAATATGTGTTTCATAAATGTTTATAATTTAAGTAACCTAATTTATAGCAAAAGTATTAAAAATTGCTTTAAATTTTCAACTTTACATATATTTGTTTAAATTTCCTCTATTAGAGTATATGTATTCATTCAACAAATTAAATATTGCCAGTGTTTTAAGGTACGTAATATTAGCAAATCTAGAAATATTTAGTTTTACATTTTAAACTTTCGTTCTCGCCTCGAAGTAAGGGATTCTAAAATTCCCGTTCCCGATCTCATCCCGATGGTTGAGTCTCATTCCCGATCTCTTCTCGAACAAAAAAAGTCGATCGCGCACACCCCTACAAATGTTGTTACAAACATCGATCAAACATCAAAAAATCATGGAAAAAATACCTTCAGAAATTTGTTCTCTCCTCATAATTACTATTCTTGACTCGATATTAAATTTTAAGTTAGGGATGGACTTGTAGATGTGTAATATTCTTATGACCCGTATACACGAAGTTTATCTTCACATGATTAAGTACAGATGTAGTACTGTATGATCATAATATGTTTGCTTGTGTTAGGAAGGTTGAGTTTCCAACCTCGGCTGGGTGTATTAAGTATGGTTTTACACATATGATATATTACTGTATTTGTACTACCCTCTTTCCACACAAATGAGGGTGGGTTTCCTGTAAGTCAATGATGTCCGAACATCTTGCTGCATATGGCACATCACCTCATTTATTCTTACCTCAAGTCTTAACTGCTTTCTATATAAATAAATAGAAAATTTTCTTACCTCGATCCACATTATTTAATAATTAATTATTATTAAGGATTAAATAATGCATAAGGGATTTATAAGAAACCTACAATCCTATTATATTGATCAAGCTTATAATAATTATGTGACTGACTGACGTATAGTACATGGCTGCTATTTGTCAAACTTGTGCTATTTTCATCAATAATAAATACATTTTAAAAAGACCTATGACTCAATAGAAGCAAATTATATAAAACCAGTTTTTAAGCTTGTCATTGACAGGCTGATTTAACGTAAACTGAGTATGCGATGTCATAAGTCGGTAAAAAAAATTCCTATCCACTGATACCTTATTCATTACTGTAGGCTTTGTATTAGTTGATAAAAAGAGATGTTGATAACATAAACAATAAAAATTAAATTATCATAGATTTTTCTTTTAACTTAAATTTTAAAGAAACAATGTGTTTTAACGTAAACTGAGTAGTCTTATGTTAGAAGAAGGTAAAAAATCATATCCACTGATTCCTTATTCATCGCTGTAGGCTTTGTATTAGTTGATAAAAAGGGATGTTGACAACAGAAATAATAGTATATATAAAATTTTAGTGTGTGATATCCAAAAAGCTTTTCAAGCTAATTGAGGTATGTTTGACTAATACGCGTGACAAGATAAGGGTTGGATGTCACTTATCGGGTACTTTAGAAATAAATAATGTGTTGAAACAAAGGGATGTACTTGCCCAATTACTTTTTAATATAGTCTTACAGTATGCTACTACGGCAATTTTGGAGAGTAGGGATGGGATGACATTAATGGTATAATGCAGTTATTAGGATATCTATATGATTTAACATTGTTGGGCAATAGTTATGTGCGTATAACCCGAACGGGTAGTAAGACGCGGTGCTAATAATAATAACAATAGTAATGAAATTATTGCAAGAAATTCGAACATTTTATTAGAGGCTGGTGTCTAAATAGGTTTAGAAGTGAACGCTGAAAGGACAACGTATATGATTTTACAAAGAACAAGATTTGGGACGATAATTTAGAGATTATTTAGAACAACACATTATTTGACAGGGTTATTGAGTTTAAATATTTAGGAACAATTTTAACTAGTAATAAATACATTGTATTGGAAATTAGGAAAATAATACAGTCAGGAAATGAATGTGACTACTAGGTGGGCAAGTTTTGACATCTCACCTGTCCAGGAATGTAAATTCAGAATATACAAAACAATAATTTCACCAGTTGTCCTCTATGGGTGTGAAACGTGGCCCTTTATATTAATGATGAAAACAAACTTAGTATGTTATAAAACAAGCTGCTTAGGAAGATTTTGGTCCAAAAAGGTATGAGGCTACCAGGAAGTATTTGAGGCTTCATAATGATGAGCTACATACCCTGTACTCATCAGAAGATATTGTAGGATAATCAAGTTTTGTAGATTAAGGTGGGAAAGATATACACCGTGAATTGGAGATTCTAGGTCATGTTCAGGGTACTTAGTGGCAAACCCAATGGGAAGAGACCGTTGTGAAAACCTAAAAGCAGATAGGAGGATAACAATAGAATTAACCTTAAAGACATAGGGTGTAAAGAGGTGTATTAGAAATAACTAGATCAAGATAGGTATAGGTGGCCAACATTTGTAAGTGTGGCAATTAGCTTTCGAGTCCCTAGTGGCAAAGAGTGAGTAATTACTAAATGAACAACTAACATTAATGGTTGCTATTGGTTAAAACTACTACTGTATGAAGGACTAACGTTTATGGGTGATATTTGTCAAACTATTACTTTAAGGGTGTTTATAAACTATCTACCCAAACTTAAACCCTAAAATATGTGGTCGGAATGAACCAGAAACTCCTAGTAAAAAGGGTCCTGAAAAGTCATCTTGTATTACTAAACTACAGTAGCCCCATGACATCTTTGGTGCTGACTGACAGCTCACAACTGACAATTGACGGCTTTGAAAAGTTAATTAATATTTAGCACCGCGTCTTACTACCCGTTCGGGTTATACGCTTTAAGTACTAATTACGCTAATGGATTAGGAATTGGGAAGGTTTGATTAGAGGAAGTGAACCCGCATTTGCGTGGAGGGAGAGTGGAAAAACATTTAGGAAAAACCACCCCCAGTTCACCCGACCGAGATTCGAACCTCGATCTCCCCGTCCTCAGCAGTCGAGCTCAACACGACTAGCACGTTAGCCAAATACGCCACCGAGGCGGGTTTTGAAAAGTTACCAGACCAAATTACGTATCCCTACGTGGAACCAGATGATCTGCAAAAACATGTGTTTAGCAGCTGTCACTTTTGGCAGTCAAAATTTAGGTATATACCTAAATCTTGACTGTCAGGAGTCAGCTGTGAGCTGTCAGTCAGCACCAAAGAAGTCATGGGGCTACTGTAGAGTTGAAACTAGGCACAACAACCGCTGGAATATGCGGGTGTCGGTATATACGTGTATAATAAGCTACATATCGTTAGGTGGGAACATCATAAAAGGTGTTCAAAACACACTGGCCCTGCCTAGATGCATAATTCGTCGGTAGAATTTGACGAGCTCTCACCCTTCGGACATGTTGCCTCATGGCCGGGCACTTTTGCCCGCCTAATGATGTGCAACTTGTAGTACACGTACGTACTTACAGCTGCGTACTCCCGCGTTGTGTGCCTGACTTCACCTCCCATTATTTAGTAATACGAGATTACTTTTCCGGACCATTTTTTAGAAGTATTTTTTGTTTATTTCTGCCCACAGATGCTTTAGTTTATGTTTGGGTGAAGAATTTAGGAACAACTTATATAAATTACTAACATAATGGCTGCTATTTGTCAAACAATACTATTTGAGTGACAAGCATCCATGGCTTTTAATGGTATAACTAGTTATATATGAACGATTAACATACATGTGTGTTATTGGTTAAACTAATACTATACTATCTGAAGGTGACCTGGTGGTCTAGGGGTAAGGTGTCAGACTTCCGTGCTGGCGGCCGGGGTTCAATGCTTGGTACCAGCACAGATTTATCTGATTACCAAACCCTTCCTTCACCTCTGATAAGACATCTTGTGAATGTGGGGAATGCTAGGCCTCCACCGTGGTTCGGATTCCACGTTAAATTGTAGGTCCTCCATTTCATCTCACAATCACCCTACCATTACACATTAGCGTAAGTGCGTATAACCCGAACGGGTAGTAAGACGCGGTGCTAATAATAATAAAAGCAATGATAATAGTAAATTAAAAATGCTTTTAATTTGTTTAAATGTATTTAGATCGCCTAAACAAATTTATAAGTTCGTTGGTGTCCAACCATTTGTAGTGCTATGTTATTTAATAATTTATGCCGTAAACGACTAAACATTTCGGATGCCTTTTTCAATTATTTATTTAAACACCCATTGAAATTGGCGGGTCAAAATAAAACCTGTCGCGGGCCATACGCGGCCCATGGGACGTTCGTTGGATCACACTTCTTTTTCTTAGTAATACAC
>CABEEJ010005011.1:29588-55676 GCA_901482245.1 Timema douglasi
GGTTATATTGGTAAAACTAATACTATATGAACGATTCACGTGCATTGCTGCTACTAGAAAAACACCCAATCAAGATGAACTTCTCCCAACCAAAAAGCTAATTACGTTTGTTTTCAATTATCGCTTCAGCCAAGAATAATCCTAATATATTGTTTAATTAGGTAGTTTTACAAAAAAACATTTTTACTCTGTGGACTTTTTTATTTACGAAACACAGATGTCAATTTTGTATTTGCTCGGATTATACCGGGTGGTTATTTGTGTCGCCCTATTGGGGGTGGCTGGTTCTGGTCAGCTGCTGAAGGGCCAGTGACCAGGTGACCGTTCAGAGACCAGGGATTACACCCCAAAACTGTTTAAAATAGGGAAAGAAAAGAAACATAGCAAAAGGTGGGATGAGAGGGTGGAGTGTTGTGGGAGCATAGAAGAGTAGTGGGGGGAACGGGGGGAGTGGGGGGCGTGGGTTTCAGGGGTAGGGCCAACTTACTTTCGGTCAAAACACACACAATCACAGGACCTCTGGTGTAGACATTTGGTAAACGCTTCCTTCCTATGGAAACACTTATATTGTGACGGACCCAGAAATAACACTTACATCATGAAATGATTTTATTTTATGCCAATTTCTAAAAAAGTGTAAACGTAATATCTCTAAAAGATGTACATCATCATAGCTAATGACAAGTATATCCCTCTCATTCTTTTTCTTTTTGTTCTAACTGTGCGTATGCTGGCCTATTTCACATATTGTATCACCTAGTGTCGGTGCAAGGATTTCATGCGTTCTATGCGAGACCCAAAAATTGCACCCATGTTGTAGTCTGTATATTATAAATAAACTGCACCATGTGTGATGCAAGATAACAGTAAGAGCATGTCAAAATTACGATAAAAAAAACTAATATATAAAAAAAATCAAAAATAAGTGGTGACTCCCCATTACCCCGGCTACCAATGTGTTTTCTTCTAATATTTGCGGAAGCTTTTAATTAAATATCGAAATCATTCGCTGACAATGTGACTACGTTTGTCATAAAACTATAAAAGTGATAATCAATCACTCTTTTATTTAAATATATTATTGATATAAGATATAATTATTTATAAATAACATTTAAAATTTGTTAGGATATTTAATAAAAGAAGATATTTTTTAAACACTTAAATAATCACAGTTTGTTTGAATGCAGCCCTAAGACTTTGGTGCCCTAGGTGATCACTTAAGTTCGCCTAATGGACCCTGTTATGATAATATCACAGTTTATTGTATATATCACATTTCTTAGCACTATTTTATTTACCCATTCACGATAGTAAAATATGTTTCTACAGCATATATCAAGAGGTAAGATTTAAATGAATACTTTCTTTTTCAGGTTCCATCAGTGATTTTAGAATAAAGACCCAAAAGAAGCCAAGAAATAAAGTATATTTAAAATACCCGCTCAACAACTGTCTACTCTTTAACACTGAATATGTTCATAAAACCTTTTTATCACTATTTAAATATATAATTCAAAGATAAAAATAACCTATTTAACTTGAAAACACTACAAATTATATATATATATATCCATTACTGTTTACAGCCAATAGAGCTGGGTTAATTTTTTATTCGAGCAATTTATTTTTCCACTACTGGCTTGAAAGGCTTGTTGTAGCTTCATAGGCCTTATGATCTCACTTAAGACTAGGACAGGCACAACATCCAGTCCCCATACGTTAGTTAATCACTGTGAAAGGGTAAACGCACAATTCCCCAATGATACATTTTTCAGCTATGCCGGGAATCGAATCCGGGACCCTTAGTTAAGTAGATAGACATGCTACCGACTGAGCTAAGGTGTCGGACCCCTAATATATATACTTTTCACTTAAATAAAGGCCTTTTGCATGGAAAATTTGGATTCATCAAAAGGGAGCTAGGCTGTAGAAAGGATAATTTTCTTAGCATTTTGGGGGTGTGCCCGTTCCTCGTAGGGGGAATCTATAAAGTAGCATTGTTAATTTTAGTATATAAAACTAACCACATGGAAAAGTAAACAAATCTTAGATTTTGTTTAAATATTAATTATTTATTGGTTTAAATTGTGAAACAAAGAGTGAAAGTGGGCTGACCGATAAACCATATCAAAATATAGATATATTATATGAACATGTTTTAAAAACTGACACTTCTTTTGAATATAAGTTATATATAACTTCTCTCTATTAATACACAATACTTTGAAATATTGCCTGTTGGTGCTAATAAACATGAAAGAGTGTCACAGCGTGTATAATAATCTGTTAAAGGGTTGTAATTAAAGACAATCAAAAGTATTTTAGCTTTTTTATACCTCATTTACCCCGTTTACCTTTTTTTTTTTAATTTACCCAGTTTACCCTTCTTACCCATCTAACACTTTTCATACTTTTTACAAATTTTTAACCTTTCTACTCTCTACTTTTTACACTAAAATAATACCCTTTTAGCCCCTTTTATTAACTTTTTAAATTTTTACCCTTTTTAATTTTTTTCCATTCATACCCTTTCTTACAATTTTTTCACATTTTTCTACTCTTTTTGCTTCTTTTTAATATTGTATCATATTTTATTTCTTTTACCCCTTTCAACCTATATACCGCTTTTATATTTATTAGATTTACTTTATTAACTTTTTACGATTTTTAATCGATTGTGATATTTTTGCCCTTTTTGACCATTTAAAAAATTCTCTTTTGCTATTACTGCCCTTCTTGCACAGGGAATACTAATTTTGAAATTTCAGACCTCTGCTTGAGATACATATCGCGCAACGCTCAAGGTAGACAGACAAACTCTTCATTTTATTAATTTAGATGATGAATAATATCTCCCTTTTTTCTAGAGTCTCATTATAAAATTTGAGATTATTATCAATTTCTGGTTATTTTGGATAGTCTCTTACTTAACCTTCTTGCCAAATTTAGGTTTTATATCACCCTTTTAAGGAATTTTTCCTGTTGGTTTTGAAAGTTTTGAACCTCCTTCCCCCATTTCACCAACTCACTCTTTGAAATTTCAAATTTTAATACCAATTTGATTATTCACCCGCCTGCCAAATTTCAAATATCTACCTTCCCTAGAAAGGTTTTTCTATATTTAGAGCCATGCCCCCTTATTCCTGGTGCCCCATTTTGAAATCTCCCGTTTTTGGTTGTATGAGGCTATCTTGAGAAATTTACTGCTCAGTTTAAGTATAAGGTGTTTTTTTCCATAATTTCAGCAATTCCAACTTCGAAATTTTAAATATTAAGTCCTATTTGATTATTTAGAATAATACCTCTATCTGCCCATAAAAATTAAATTATTTACCTTCCCTGATAGTATTTTTCTATATTTAGTCCCCCAATACCCCCAAAGTCCAATGCCCCATTTTGAAGTATCCCATTTTTAGATTTTCTGGCTATTTAAGGCAATCCCTCCTTCCAAGTTTCCTGCCGAGTTTAAGTTTATTACTGATCCAGTAAGTTGTTTTATTCTATTAGTTTTGAAAGTTTTGAACCTCCTGCCCCTGGGCACAAACCCACCCACCCATATACATTCACACATACTTACTTTCTACTCTATATTAGAAATAGATGTTACGTTATAAGGCTACATGTAGGGAATTATTCCAAGTACAATTATATCAAACAAAAAATACATATTAAAATGTGTGAGAATACTCGTCACTAGATATGATGATGTGAATTGCGTCGAAACTTTAAATTTAATCCTATTAGAAAATGAGTTTATTAACATATTTTTATTTAATCCATATACTCTTCAAACTGCATTAATTTATTTAACAAAACCAGTCCAAGACATAAGTACATCTAACAGTCGTATCAATTGTTTAAGTACTTTATTTAAAGTATTTGAGAAAAAATGTAAGTTCAAATTAATTTTCATTGCCTAAAAATAAACTCTCACATTATCGACATGGTAAACTAAACATTTTTCACGGTTAAAAGCGTGCTAGAGAAACTTTGCCATTTACTTCAATTCTAAGGTCAAGATTGTAGATCAGGGCCACCCCAAGGGGCGAGTGAGGCGGGCGACTGCCCGGGTTGCCGGGCCTTAGAGGGTGCCATGCCACCGAAACCATCTTAAAAAATAAATACAAAATTGGTTTTATTAAAATAAATCCATCCATTGCTCAGATATATTTAATATTTTACTCATTTTCTTTGCCGTTTATTATAGCTTGTGTCCCTCTTAGAACCAGTGGTGTATTATATTGGTGTTTTAGTCCTGCGCTGCATACCCGAAAATATGGAACAAACTTTTAACTTTAAAAACGTTATTTATTCATTTCCCAACAATATTGTGTGTTAAGTAATTCTCCTTCCAAGTGATCTTATCTGTCAGTCTTACAAATTCATAGACACAAGGCTGTAGCCGGAATAGGGGGAGCGGGGGGAGGGGGGGGGGGTTCGGGGTTCAAACCCACACCAAAATTTTATGAACAAAATATTTATGGCTTTATTTATGGTTCAAACAATATCAAAATTAAGATACAAGTACAAATTAAGGGGTCTGTGTTACCATAAAAAGCACTTCAGAGAACTTCTAGAGGTGATTAATATTTAGAATTTTTCATAGCCTTCAGCAGTTATGGTTTTATGTTTCAAAAAAATACACTTGAGAGAGCTTCTAGAGGTATTTAATATTTAGAATTTTTCCTAGCCTTCGGCATTTATGGTATAATGCTGCAAGAAAAAACAACACTTCAGATAGCTTCTAGAGGTGTTTAATAAATAGAATTTTTTTTTTATCCTCTGGAAGTAAGAGGGCTATGTTGCCATAAAAAAAAACACTTCAGATAGCTTCTAGAACAGTTTATCATTTCTAATTTCTTCTAGCTTCCAGCAATGTGCCCACCAACACCCCCTGAAATTATTGGCTGGCTATGGCCTTGCATAGAAATGCCACTTTTAAACAGAAAGCATTTAATACATTCACGATCTTAGTTTACTCGGATGACAGATCAAAATGTTATTATAAATAGTCCCTAATACATCCCTACGCCAATAGATGACATTTTTCACTTTGGAAGACTGTAATGAAAACGTATATTAATGTATAAATTTGATAGCTACCCACAGTAATTTAGACCAATATTATTTATATATTTATTTGAGATCGGGCACAAAGCTTATTTATAGTTTTATTACACTTCAAAATAATTATTATTCTCATCACTTTCACAAAAGGTCTAACTAACATAGCTACAAAATGGTGACCGACGAATTTAAACAATGTAATTGAACGTGGCGTAAACAAGCTCTTTACAATTATTCACCCACGCAATGGATGAAAATATTTTATTCAGTTGAATATTTCGAAATACGATAAAATAATCGGAGAATAAATACTTTTAATTATGTTTAAAATACGGTTGTATAAAAAGAGATTATTCAAAGTTACGAAACAGTGTAAGAAAACTTAAGTTTACATTATTTTAAATGTAAAATATAACATGTAATTAAAAAACTTAACATTTATAACAAAACAGTGATCTTTTATACTCCATTCACGATAGGTTTTTACCTGGATGACAGTTCGAAAATCATATGTTTAGGTTTTGGGTTGCCAACACTTGTAAAAGATCACAGTTTTGTTATAAATGTAAAGATCTTTAATTACCTGTTATATATTACATTTAAAATAACGTAAACTTAATTTTTCTCATACTATTTCATTTTTATAAATAATTTATTTTTGTCCAACTCGAAACAATATTTTACACATAATTAAAAGTACTTATTTTTCGTTTTGGAACGTTACTGATTTTGTTTAATATAGTGCACACATCAATACCTTTTAATACAGGCATCGTATTTACTTGGAAAAGAGAAAATGGTTGTCATTCTTTTACATACAATACATGATTCTATGATTATTTTATCGTATTTTGAAATATTTAATTGAATAAAGTATTTTCATCAACTGCGTGTCCACATCATTGTAAAAAAAACTTGTTTACCGTTATGTTCAATCATATGGTTTAAATTCGTCAGTGGCCATTTTGAGGCTATGTTCGTTAGAAGTTTTTGTGAAAGTGGTGTGAATATTTTTTAAAGTGGGATAAAACGATAAATAAACTTTGTGTCCGACCTAAAATAAATATATAAACAATATTGGCCTAAATCATTGTGGTTAACTATCACATTAATATATTACCATCTGTTTTCATTACAGTCAACCGAAGTGATGGATGTCAGCTGTTGGCGTAGTGATATATTAGGGATAACTTCTAGTAACATTTCGAGCTGTAATTCAGGTAAACTTAGCTCGTGAATGCATTATACAAGTGTTGGCAACCCAAAACCTAAACATATGATTTTTGAACTGTCATCCAGGTAAAAACCTATCATGAACAGACTCTAGCTAGGAAGGTACTAATAACCTTGCACAATGTTTATGGGCGTTACAACACCCCCGCCGCCCCTTTCCTACTCCTAAAGGCCTAAACACTGTCCAATGAACTGTGGTTTTTACAACCTAGGGACTGTAATAACTAATAAGCAAGAAGCAAGCTATCTATAAACCTATATAGTTTGCTGTGGTAGATTGTGCTGTGATTTTAACTCTCACATGAAATATCCCTTTTAAGTCTATAATTTATTGTGCCATACATTATTGATTGTTAAGTGAATGTAAATTTTATAGCGGTGTTAATTTTATTAATCCCACAAAAGAGCATTGCGATTACACCGTTTTTATAACCTTTATTAGGAAAGGTTGAAACATTGTCTTATATTAGTTTATTTTTAGTAAAAGATAAATTGCCATGCATGGCTTAGCAATATACCAATATCGTAACGATGGAGCATTAATGGGAGAAAGTAAGGCCTACCCCCTTTGTTAGAACAACAATATATTAGTCGAGGTTCATGCATCTAAATTAAAACTAAAATATTGTTGATAGAGTTTTCAAAGACAGCAATTAGTGAACTAGCTTAGGCACAGTTGGGAAAAAATATGCATTAAAAAAAAGGCTGAAGGAATGTGAAATATTTGTTGCTTGCACTGATAATGTGCACTGTCACCAAATCTTACATCTAAATTTCTTATCAACTGACTTTATTGAATTATAAATTAATTTGTCTACATTTTAAATGATATAAAATTAGTTTATTTAACAAATCTGGGACAAAATCAGTCCGGGACAAAAGTCTTATCTTGGGAACGATTAGTAATCTTAATCTAAATTGCAGTTATGACTCGTGGCATTTTTTCTTGAGAGGGCACAAAATTGAAATAAAAAAAAATATAAAAATATAAATTTAACTGTTATTTATATTTAATAATAGAAGACCATCCTCCTTTCTTTGATATTTAAAAGTACGTCTATCACTTTGTTTTCTATATCAGAAATTAAAGTAATACGTTTATTAATAAAGAAAAGCAACGGGCAGGAACAGAAATTCATCTATCTTGCAATGAGTTCCTTTTAAGTGTATAGGGCGTTAAAGAGAAGGAGGCGCTCAAATCAAGGTTCGCCCGGACCCAAAATTATGCTTGAGGTGGCCCTGTTGTCGATTATGAAACGGTGGTGGCTATGTCAGTCGAGTATTTTTCTTTAAAAACTCAAAAGTTTGGCTTAATACACTCAAAAGTAAAATGAATAAGTACCTTTTCATGATTGATTCTTCCACACTTTCTTAGCTATTTTGGGTAAGCCGAATGGGCTAAATCTAGGTACGGTATATTTCTTTTCCACTGGCTTACTGATAAAATCTGGACATAAGCTATCTCCTCTCTGTTGTATCGCGAAACTAGAAAATTACTTTCCTATTTATTTTATTTTTTTAGTACCACGTCTTAATACCCATTCGGGTTATACGCTTATATAATATTTACGCTAATAATTTTGGGGATTAGGGAGGTTAAATTTCAATGAAGTGTACTCGAATTTGCGTGGAGAGGGAGTTGAAAACCATTTAGGAAAAACCACCCTCGGTATACCCGACACAGATTTTAACCTCGATATCCCTGTCGTCGGAAGTCTAGTCTACAGCGAGAGTATCGTGCTAGGCCATGTGGCCACAAAAGTGGGTAGCTTTTCTATTCTACGGGCTTACAGACTTATAATGGTATTTTACAATGGGCTATTAAAAATTGGCTCAAATTGTTAGACATGCAGACTAAATGGTCAGGATTATCTAATCAGATTGGCCGGTGACAGAGCGGTTGGGATTCAAGTCCTGGCTAGTTGAACTGAGGGTGTTTATTACTAAATGTTTTCCCACTCTCCTTCCATGCAAATCCGGATATTTCTTTAAATTTACACATCTCTCATTCTTATCCCATTAGTGTAATAAATATGCCCTGGACACATTACAAAAAATGAAAAAAAATGTGTATATAAATAAACCAAAATCCAATCCATATCTATTACTGTGAAAATAACACCATATTTTCAGCTTAATTTGATTACCTTATCCCAAAATTATCATTCGTGTTGCATTGTATCACTATTTTAAAAGTTTTTTTGTATGAAATAAAGTCATATTTGACCCCCTTTAGTACTGACTACAAGCGCTCTTTTCACACAAACCTTACTGTTATGGTTAGTTTTATCTTTAATATTTTTGGTGTCTACAGTTCATATACGTGTGTTCTCATTATTGTTGGCATTAATGATTCTTTGATTTTTAGCAATTATAAAATTTTTCATCAACTATAAATTATTTTCATAAGTTCGGCGCTCCTAAATGTTATATATGAAGAATTTACTATGTAGTTTTCGAATATTATACTTTTAATAAAAGGGCAGACTCGCTAAAAGTAGATCCCCTTCATTAACTTATTTTAACTACAAATGTACCTTATATTTAACTTTATTTACACTGGAACAAAATGTATTTCCTTTTCGTTATAGTTTTGTTAAGAATCTTTTTTTTTTACTTTTCCAAATTATAAAAATAAATAATAATACAATAAATACATATTTTTCGATTCTAACATGTATTATCTACCTCCCTAAAACATTATAAATGTAAAAGGGTTAGAAAATTATACTAGTGTTTTATATATATTAGTATATCGCCCCAAATAACACTAACTAAGAGTTCATGTTTCATAAGAGCACCTGCCAACAAAAATTCAACAAAAAACTTACACTTATCGACAAATAATCTAGAATGGACATTATGTTACTGATATAAAATGTCTGCGAAATATTTTACAAATAAAAAAGGAATGATATCAAAAAGTAATTACAAGCAACGGATTATTCATGTTGCAAAGAAAAATGTAATAATCAACCCAGAACAACAACAAAAAACAATAATTAAGTACTTATTAACAAATATATATAAAATAAAATTACGGTTGAAGTCCTCAGTAAATATTAAACGAGAACGGCTGTATACAAAACGTCTCAAGATTTTCATTACCAATAGTGACCATTACATATTTTAAGAAATGGAAGATCTCGATTTTCTTTTACAATAACTCTCAAAACCAATCTCTATGTAGGAAAGTGTTCCAATCATTGCAATGCGTTTTACGCGTGTGCTTGATAATATATCACACTCCTCCATGACTGTTTCAAGTGTTTTATGTTTGATCGGTCAGAACTATTGTGATTTGAGTAAAGGTGCTAAACAAAATGATACAGGTGAAGTGATCAGTTCTCAGTTCCACAGCGGTGCTCCAATCTTTAATTTTTCTAGACCTCATAGCATTTTAGAATCATGTATTAACTTTCTGTGCCTGACAAGGCGAAGTGAATAATGAATTTAACCTGACCAAACCCTCCATCCAAAGAGTTAAGAAAACGTGTAAGAGCCCATCTGTTGGAGTGAGTAGTCGTTCTTCTAAGCCTCAATCTTTGAATATAATTGTGTGAATGTGCTGAACCTACCGCTGAACCTGTACTCATAGCTTCAGACAGGGCCAAGTTTGCTCCTAAGCCTAAAGCTATTAATTACTCCGAGAGCTTCTGAACGTAAGAGATATAATAGTTCACCTAATGAGAAGAAGAAATGGATGCATAATGTGCCTCAACCATATTTTGGACCATGAAGGACTATAAATAAATGGGTTGAGGATCCTAAACTCATCATTTAACGTTTGACTGTGGTAACAATTATCTCTTTTTAAAAAAAACAATAATAGCAACTTTCAAGCCTGCATACATGTTCGATACTCTTCAGACATTTTAATAAGAACAGTGGCTACAGATAAATCATTTGACATACGTGGAAGAAGTTATTTAAACCATGACTTTATGGCTTAACTTAGGTGTAATTTGACTTGCTCAGCTACCTATGCCTTTGTTAATGGTAAGGATAAAACTATTTTGGTAGAATCATTAAGTTCTAAAAAAATGTGTGTTACATATATGAAGTGTAAGTTTGTTACAAGTTCAACCATTCCTATTTTTGTAAGGTATGCAATATGAAAGAATTATATGTAAAAAAAAAGTAATAATAAACCAATTTGTAAGGTGTCAAGAGAAAATAGATGGTCATTTCTAGGATCATAATAATTTTGTTTAATTATTTTCATTTTCTTGTATATATAAACAGCTACCAAGTTGATTATTTATTACTTCTAATCTAATAAGAGTTTGTATGATTTAGTATCATTTATTTGTATTTATAAACAGCTACTAGGTTCAAAGTTTATTACTTATAATTTTAAAATAGTTTAACCTTTTTATATATTAATGTTAAACAAAATTTTTCAAAAACATTTCGCAAAATTTAAATAAAATTTATTTAAACTACTCTAAAATTATTAGCTATTTATAAAAATAAAGATGTATTCTTATTTATAATCAAAAACTAATCCCAGATTCCCATTTTGAGCTTCATTTTCAAGGTCAATTTTAATTTTATATATATATATATATATATTGTATTAAGTAAAATACCCTTAAAATGATTTATTTTTGATTAATCAAACATAATATTATTATTGATAATGTAAAATAGTCCTCCAATATCATTTTTGAGCCAAATCGCTAAAGCCATTATTTTAAATATTATAATTTTTAAAAATCATCAGTATACTAACAAAAACTTCATTTATCCACCACCTCCCCACCCCACAAGTATACAGCTTTATTTGCATGTTCATGTTAAACAATCCCCAGATACATTTTAAGCAAAGTTGTTGAAGCCATTTTCAAATTAACTTGAAATTTCAAAAATCACTCATCAGCAAACAAACCTGTGTCTAATTTTTTATCATATCAAAAATTCTCAAGAGACCCATTTGGAACCAATTCGTTAAGAATACTTTTTAAATAATTAAAGTTTTTGAAAAATCAGTCCCCAGTAAACTCCCCATACATGAATTTTTACCTCAAAAACAAGTATGCACAGTTATTCTTAATGCCAAACACACCCAAGATACCCATTTGGAATCAAATATTTAGATTCCATTTGTAAAATGTTTCAAGTTTTGGAAAAATCCATCATTAGTAAGTTAATCATAAATGAGTTTTACCCCCAAAACAAGTATGCACTGTTATCTGTTATTTCAAACACTCCCGAAATGCCCATTTAGAACCAACTCGTTAGAGCCATCTGTAAAATATTTCAAGATTTCAAAAAATCAGTCTTCAGTAAACTGCTTATTAATGAGTTTCACCCCAAAAACCATTATAGGGGGTGGGGGGGGGGCTACATTGTTATTTGTCATACGACGAAGTTTCCAGCTACACATTTTGAACTAATTCTTATGATTTATTTTATAAATATTTAGAATTTTCAAAAAATTTTCATAATTAAACTACCCTTCAATGTATCTTTGGCCAAAAACCTATTATATAGTGAGTGATATTTTTCATGTCAATCAAATTCTAGCTATGCATTTTAAACAAAATCGTTTTAACCATTTACGAAAAATTTGGGAGTAAAAAAGATACTCTTCAGGAAACTACCCTTTATTGAAGAGATAGGGTAAAAAAAAACACTTTTAAGTTATAGCCTGATAAAATCTATTCATAAAGTTTGAACAAAAATCCATCGAGCCATTTTTGATTCGCGGCCAGGGATAGACAGACGGACATGGTGACATACATTATAGTAGTATCCACTTTTTTGAGTTCGAGTTCACATAAAATGTAAAGATTCTTCATAATCTCAAGATCAATTTTTCAAGATCACAATACTTTCTCTTGATATGAGAAAGTTGAAAATTGTCTTATAGAGGATATTAACCAGTTTTTTTAGTGGGCTTCCATTGGGTAATAAAAAATATCTTATGGTAGTGCTCTACATTTTTTTACTTAAGGAAAACAGCAAAAAATATGTTTGGCTGCTTGAAAACATTACATTTTATAATTTCTTTTGGATAATATGCAACATTTAGAGAAGTATTAAAAGAATTTCAAATTCTTGTTACTATTCCTATGACCACTTCGGAAAGTTTTTTAAACTCTGAATTTAATCAAATCCTACTTAAACACAATGATTGAATACATTAAATGCTTTTGCCATGCTGTTCGGGCAAAAATAGAGGACTATATATTTCTTTTAAACGATACTGATAAATTAATTCTTATCTATATAGTATGTATAGTGATCGATAAAGTGTTAGGAGCCCTTTTATACAATTTTTTGTTTACTGCTCTGTGTGTGTGTGTGTGTGTGTGTGTGTGTGTGTGTGTGTGTGTGTGTGTGTGTGTGTGTCATAGGCGCTGACTTAGGTAAATTATTGTGGGGCCAGGCCCAATGTTTTCAATTTTATGTAAAACAAATATAACATGTTCAACGTCATGAGAGATAAATATACTTCATCTATACTTTAAAGCTTTTTGTTACATTTAAAAAAAATACACGCTAACATAATGTCACCTAACATTCTGCAGTAACATACATTTTACTACACAAGCATATTCTTAATAAAGAGAAAATAGTGATATATTTTATATAATTTGAACTTCTCTTTTTTATGAACATGTTACTCAGGGTAAAACTTGTCACTCCGGGATCCTAGGAAACAATTACGCAGGATCTTATAAAGTTGTATACAAAAAATTTAATCTATGTCTCTACAATCACAAGGATTATAATCATAATAACCAGTAAGGAATATAATGTTTACTTCACGTATTAGAATAAAATGTTAGTAAAATATAATTTTTGTAAGTTGTAACCTAACCTGTGGAGCGACAAGAATATCACCCTAAAAACCCGTTCCTACCATGAGCAGCCTATAGTATTCCACCCTGCCAAGCAACACATGGCTTTATTCTTATCACCTCTAAGGGATATATTTTTAGTAGGTTCTATTCTATAAATGATGGCTTCATATCGCATTAGACATAAGCTAAGTATGCAAAGCCATAAAACATATATAACCATTTAACCATTAGATTTTGAGGTGGGCCCAGACCCCTCATGGCAATTATTGGGTGAGGGGGGGGGGGGCAAAACACTAGGGCCCCCTAGAGTTGGCACCTATGTGTGTGTGTGTGTGTACTTCATGATGGACTGTCTTCGGCTTCATACCAAATGAGTCTTTATACTTTTGTAACTTTTATTAACTTTATACTTTTTATAATGTATTTTCTAAGTTAAATAGTGTAATAAACTCCAGATACTCTATTTGAAAATTTCTAAGCGAGTGCCTTTCCTTATGGATGCAAAATGTCCCAGAGCTATGTGATAATTGGAGTGAAAGCAATGTTACATACTCTAATGTAACATAACAATTTTAAGCCAAGTGTTTTGATTTTATGATCAATAATAATATACAATATTACCAATTATATTTGGTTAAAGATGACGTTAATATTAATATAATCAATATGTTTATTTTGACCTACTTTGATTTGTGTTATACCAGTATAAAACAAAAATAATATTATAGAACCTAACTCTACAGTATCTTTTACATCCATTACGGTTTACCGCCTGGGGTCAACGTCAGTTTTTTATTCAAGTCATATATTTACCATTACCGGCTTGCTAGGCCTGTCATAGCTTAATAGGCCTTATAATACAACTTATTACTAGGACAGACACAAAATCCAGTCCCCGGCCGTTAATTCATCACTGTGAAAGGGTATGCCTACATTTAACCAGTGATACATTTTCAGCCATGCGGGGAATCGAACCCAGGACCCTTTGCTTAGAAGACAGACACGCTACCAACTGAATTAAGATATCGGACTCTATAATAACTGAGGTATAAAAACATGATATCATTATGTTTCGATCATGCTTAGTACAAATAAATTAGTCTTCTCTTTGCTATTAACTGCGAAATAAATTGAGCTAAGGTATCGGTCAGACTCTATAGTAACTGAGGTATGAAAACGTGATTTCAATATATTTCGATCATACTTAGAACAAATAAATTAGTCTTCTCTTTGCACATAACTGCGAAATGAATTAGTAGACAGAAGTACTCACTCGAAATTGAACACTAGTGTTAAGTATTGTTTTGCGTCTTTTTCTTTCTGATATTCCAATGTTTTAATAAAATCAGTAAAATGTACTTCATACTAACTATACTAACTTCATACTATATCTAACTAACATAATTCATTTTATTATTCAAACTAACCTTAGATTCAAATTTATAAAAACTAACTCTACTAGCCTAAGCTATATTTCACTTAATCTGAATAATACTTACATAGATTAGTGGTATCAAGAGAAATTTCTCCTAAAAGAACCTATATTAGACTAACCCATCATTATGAAACTATAAATAACATACATATAAATAACAATAACATACCACAATGTATCTTTTAGTCCACCAGATTGGCTTAGTATTAGCATAGCCTAGTCAAATAAACACAAATGGATACTACTTAATCCGCCCCTTTCTAATTCCTTGAGTAGGACTTGGTTAGTTATAGTATTTTATAAATTATTCTTTATAATCGATAGACGGGTAATTCCTGCATAAATCCTATGATTTTAAAAAAGATAGTTATATTTATGTTGGTGACATAATGTGTGTAAGTAAATAACATATTTAAGGATAATAACCTTATATAAATTAACTTAATCTTATCTATAAATATATTAACCCAATGTAAAATAATATAGGTAACTTACCATCCTACAACATTATTTTACACAATTCAGATATAAACTACTTAATACTATACACGGAAAAGCTTAATATACTGTACTTATTCTAACTAATAATTATGGCTATGGAGGTAAGAATATTCTCTTGACTAGCTGCACTGTTAGTAGTTTTTTTAATTTGTGGTTTTTATCCCCAGTCGAATACATTTTGATTTTTTTTTTAATCCTACATGGTTTATTTAAATTAATTTAGGTTTTTAAATCAGGAAAACTATCAATAAAATAAATTTGTAATAGTATTTTTGAAACACTTCTATTTTTACCAAACACCTATAAGCTCAATATAAGTGAAAATATATAAAAATAAATTAAGTTTTAAATCTCTTCTTTGAAAAAATATTTTAATTTAAAACTACAAATCTAGGAAAATACCTTTTCACATAAACTTTCAAAATAGAATATTGATAAAAGGTTGAAAACTTGTTTTTAGTTGTTAATTAAAATAATTTTAGGGTTTCTTACAAATAACTTATTTTTGAATATTTTAAATTTTCAAAAATATTTGAATGATTTATTTTAAAATGTATCCATAAATATTGTTTATTGTGATAAAAGTGATTACGTGTTTTTTATGAGGAAGACCTACTTAATGGTAGTTTGATTAAAACCAATTTTTGAAAATTTTCTTCCAAGCTATAATACACAATATGAAAAAGGTTTGTGCGATTGTGTCGAATTTTTTTAACGTAATTTGTATTTTTTATAAGAAATTGAATTTTCTTAGTTAGCAGCTAAGTGTGTTTTTACTTTCTAATCTAAATGGGAAGTGTTTTAATGTTAAAATTTTGGTCTTGAATTTGATTTGAATCTTTACGTTTTTTGTGCCCCCGATCCACAAAAGGTGGAATTTAACGTTTTGTTTGTCCTCTTGTCCGTTGGTATCTCCCTGGTCACATATCTGAAACGGTTTAATGGAGTGAGTTTGTTCAAACTTGATACCTCGGGGTTTTATTTTATTTTATTTTTCACACTAACCCTCAAATTAAGAATAGTTTACTCATGATTGATTTTTGTGAAATACAACGTTTGTATAAATGGCTCTAACGAATTTGTTTTAAATAGATAGCTAGAAAGTGTTTGAGTGCCTCAATAACACAGTATACTTGGTTTTTGGGTAAAACTTCGTTGAAGGGTAGCTCACTGATGAGTGATTTTAGAAAATTCAAAATATTTCGAAATTAGTTTTAACGATTTTGTTTGAAAGGTATTCCTAGGGAGTATTTTATATTAGGCCTCCATATAAAACTGCACATATCTTTTTTTGGAGAAAAATTCATGAAGGATAATTTACTGACAAATAGATTGTAAAAAGTAAAAATATTTCTAAAACGGCTGTAACACTTGGGATCAAAATAGGTATCTGTTAAATTTTAACAATATAAATAATTATATATAGTTTAAAAAAACATTCAATGGCAGTTTACTGATGATTGATTTTTGAATATTTTGCATTTTTTTCTAAAATATCCTTAACGATTTTGTTCATAATTATTATCTGGTAACTATTATGCATGATAAATAATATTATGATTGTTTAAGTTTTAAAAATTAAAATATTTTAAGGCTATCTTACATTTGACAGAACTTAGAAAATTTGAGATATTACAAAAATAGTATTCTGAGATTTAGTTCAAACTGGGTACCTTGGAATTTGTTTTCATGATAAGTAATAATATGGTTTCATATATTTAATAATATAAATAACTAGACGATAGTTTATGTATGGATTATTTGGAAAATCTGAGTTTTTTTTATAAATAACGTGAATATTTTTTTTAAACTCATAGCTGTGGAGTGTTTATTATGGTTAGCTAATGATATACTTGTTTTTCTAAGAAAAACCTTCTTAGAGCTAGTTTTCTAAAAACCCGTTTTCTCAAATTTTGTCCCAAGGCTATAATTTACTACATGACAAAGTTTGTATGTTGGTGTAGTATGATTTATTTATGGTGTTATTGACAGCTCATTGGCATGCCATGTATATTATATCAAAACATTATATATATATATATATATATATATATATGATTTATTAGTAACTAGAATTTCAACTATGAACGATTCAGTTTAAAAGGTATCTCTGCTAATTTGTGGAGGCATTTTGCTAACAGAGGCAGAATCTAAAAGTTATTGTTTATTAATAATAATATTTAGCACCGCGTCTTACTACCCGTTCGGGTTATACGCTTATTGTTTATTGAGTTGACAATGCCATTGTAAGCAACAAAGAAGTATATGATGATTTTTAACCTATGATAATTAAAGCTGAGTATTTAACAGTGTATTCCCTGATCGGAAACATATAATAAGAAAGTCCTAAAAAAACATGAATTATCTTTCTGGTTTATGGATTCATCCAAGGTGATTTTTTATATAACTTTTAATTTGCATTATTATTGAAATAAATTCCTTTATCAATCTAAATCAAAATCAACGCAAAGAAAATTCATTGATTTATTATATAGTTTGGTCATACCAATATTCTTTAATCTTGTCTACAATTTTGGGTTTCCATCTTTTTAGGAAGAAAGTCAACGGCGTCGATACATTATAAAAATGAATTCGTATTGATCATTTTAAACTAAATACATTTGCTACTATTTGAACTTCAAGTAAAGCACATTTAGTAAATTTTATCTTCCAATGGTATGGGTATTTATAAAAGCACTCTTTATACTATATCAGAGCTACCATTTGATATTATATTGTAGACAAAATATTTCAACACAATTACTTTTATTTTTCAAATGATACTTAATTTTATCACTGACTAGTTTTTGCAAGCACCTTCGCTTGCGTTAGTGTCAGTATTCAAAACATGTTCATTACATTTTTAATTTCGCGTACAGAGAAGAAATCACGCAACCTATCCTGTAGAGATTACCATGATGAAAACTTTGACGTTGATAAAAGTTGTATCTTCAGAATCAAATAAATTTAATGTAGTTTAATTACTTCTTACTAGACTAAACTGAAATATGATTTATCTTTGGATTTATTATTGAAAGGTATTCTGCAAATACTATTTGGATTTAACGATCAAGTTTTATAGAAAATTAATGATTTCTACATTCAAAAGTAGAATTCATTTTGATCATGCGTTTTAAAATAAAATCTTTGAAAAAAATTGTTTTACTTAATTTAATTTGTTTGGTAAATAGCCTAAGCCTTCTCGTTAAAAATCTTCATGATATAAAAATATTGCATCACAGTTAGTTAGGCTGTTCCAGATATCGTATACAACAGACATATGAACTGACACTTGGTTTTATAAATAGAAGAGTTAAGTATAGTAAATAGTTCACTATTGGTTCTGAAAGGTAATACTAAATTAACTATTTAGGTAATACAAAATAAAGAAAAAATCCACCACGCCTTATTACCCATCTGGGCTGTACATATTTTAACCATGATCATGTGGTAGAGGTGAGAAAAGTAGAATTTAAAGGATATGTACCCACATTTTCGTGGAGAAAGATTAGAAAACAATTTATTCAAAAACTACCTGTACACCCATCTGTGATTTGAACCATCAGCTCCCTATTACCGGAAAACCAGACTAGAAGAGCCTGCGCCCACTAACGCGGGTCTCAGTGATATTGTTTATGTTAAAGTTAAGGTTACTTTTTATTCTAAATGACTGTCCATTTTTGTGGCAATCCGATTCTATGAAATATTTGATAGACACTCCAATAACTGGTGACCAGGATAATAGGAGCTGCAGGAGGCCCAGCTCTTGTGGACCATTAGGTGGTAGCTAACGGTCGGGGATGAGAAGAGGACAGGGGTCATACAAGGGACAAGCAGGGGAAGTTTTTATACACAGGGGTCACTCAGGAGGGGGAAGGGCCAAAACAGAAAACGCGTGCGTTTATTGTAGCATTATTCCACACTTTAAATATTAATAAGAAACTTTTCGCAAATGTTCGGCAATGTCATGACTTCACTCGTTTCATCACATGGTAACATATTCACATCTCATGATCTATCCTCTCTCAAAATTGCACCCCAAACACTGAAAAAACATTCGATTTTGAATCAACTTTTTTTCCCCCTCTCTTAACCATTTTGTTTGCCACGAGCTATGGACAATGGTACCTTAGCGAACTAGTTCTTTTCAGCGTGCCGTGTGACATGGCAAGCTGACCTTAAGGGAAATAAGTAGCCATTCATAGAAAGATGAAAAAAAAGGTAATTCACAAAAGTCTTACGATAAGAGAGAAAAAAGTATTTAAATAGACATATGGGTCATTTCATTTACTTCTGATCTATTGTAATATGGCGTCGCTTTCCAGTAAATTGTATGAACCATAAACGATTCTATGAAACATTGAGCTACGTTTTATTTATTTTCCAAACAAAACAAGGGTTGTTGTTTTTTATTTAACCTTAAAATAAAAATTTATCAGTTTTAAACTAAACATCTAATAGAACCTATAACTTAACTAAGTATTTGTTTAATGAATATACCCAATAGTTTGTTATTTTGATTGCTTACCTTATTATCGATATAATAAATGTCAGGCCATACATGTGATATTATTTTAGTTATTTAATAAACTTAAACTGTAAATACAGTTTTTTCATAATATTGTATATATTCAAATTTATCTATACGCGCTTGTCGTGTTGAGCTCGACTGCTGAGGACGGGGAGATCGAGGTTCGAATCTCGGTCGGGTGAACTGGGGGTGGTTTTTCCTAAATGGTTTTCCACTCTCCCTCCACGCAAATTCGGGTTCACTTACTCTATTTCAACCTTCCAAATTCCTAGTCCATTAGAGTAATTAGTACTTAAAGCGTATAGCCCGAACGGGTAGTAAGACGCGGTGCTANTTCCTAGTCCATTAGAGTAATTAGTACTTAAAGCGTATAGCCCGAACGGGTAGTAAGACGCGGTGCTAAATATTATTATTATTATTAAATTTATCTATAGTAGCTTGCACGCGTTTTACAGTTTGTAATATTATAATTAAGGAAATTTCAGAATTATAGATTTTAAATGCTAAAGAGGATAGTGTACAATATTTTTTTCAAGGTTGTAAGACCTCTTGGATAAAAAAAATATTAGTATCAAAAACCAAATATTAATTTATAATAATGATGCCCTAGATCAGGGCTGTCCAACTTGAATTTGATAACAGTGTGCGGGCCGCACTCGTGGAAATTTGGCCCATACAATATCAAAGATATTTTTTTCTAGTTAATACTCTTAATCAGTAAATCCGTTGCTTTTATTCTAAGTTGTGTTGTTTAGTTTGAGATTAATCTTCTCTTATATGTAATTTGATAAGCCCGTTTCCGTTAATAGAAATTACGAGGAACTGACTTAACAGATCTAGACAAAGGACCACTCATTTTAATGGTTCGGAGTCCAGGATGTCGGGAAAACTAGTAGTTTTTCACGAAAACCCGATTTTCACAGAGAATTTTAATTTTTTCATTCTTTGTTTGCTCATCATGGAAATCATTATTTCTGCTGTGGCCGTAATGGCTGTAAATCTCTAAATAAAATATATCTCTTTGGCTAAAAAAAATAATAGCTCAATATTTGTTGGTCCCAACACATCACGATTTTCTCTCTGTATGAATATATCTCTTTTGATGCTGGTCATAACAAAGCTAAACTGAGATTCCTAAACTGGGGAAACTTTTTTTTATCATTGGAAAGTTGTCATTAATTCGCATTTAAATCAATAATATTGAGTATAATTCGAAAATTAAAAGTTACGTTGTTAATTTCTTGAAAATATTGTCTACGTTTACTTTCGTGCATGATAAAATAATATTTAAATATGTTTTGGTACGTATTATAAAATCAAAAAGATCAAATGATCTTGAATAATGTTTAAAAATAGCCATTTTAACTAAACATCAGTTTTGGTGTTAATTTTTTTTCAAATAATGTGTTTTGATGTTCATTTAATTCAAATAATGAGTTTTAATGTTCATTTTAGCAAATAGTAACACACTGGTCACAACACATCTAAATTAAGATGCCAAAACTGAGGAAATACTTATTTTTTATTGGAATGTTGTCATCATTAATTCGCATTTAAATCAATAATATTTAACTTAGCTCGAAAATTAAAAGTTAAATTTGGGAAATTCGCGAAAATACTGGTTACGTTTTGTTTCGCGCATGATAAAATTATGTTTAAATATCTTTTGGTATGTAGTATAAGTTTAAAAACAATAAAATGATCTTTAATCTTGAATCGTATAGTTAGATAAGCCCATTTCCGGTAGTTGAAACTAAGAGAAAATGGCTGGACCAATTTTGACAATTGATCATTCATTTTTAAGGTTAGGGGTCCGTGATGTCGGGAAAAATAGTAGTTTCCTACTAAAATCTGATTTCACCAGAGAGTTTTCAGCTTTTCATTCTTTGTTTACATCACCATGGAAACCCTTATTTGTGCATGGTTTTATACCAGTGAATAAATTATTTATCTTTGATTTAAAGTAATAACTCATTCTGCAAGTAAAATATTTCTCTTTGGTTAAAAATAATAAATCAACACTCACTTAAGCTGTACGGCGGAAAATACACAAAATTATGAGAAAATCTACACATAACTAAACAAACCTTTGATAGTACGTCAGGAATATATAGTTTAATTTGCATGGGTACTTATCCTTCTACTTTATTTATTTTTTAATATTTATCTCTGATCACGAAATGGCTGTTACAATAGCTGGTCCTAGCACACATCGTTAATTTGAATTTAAATAAACCTTATTGACTATACTTCGCATATTAAAAGGTTAAGTAGTCAATTTAGCGAAAATACTCTTTCTCGCACACTCTCTTTCACATACACACACACACTCTCACTTTCTCTCTCACACTTTCACTATCTCCCACTATTTCTTTCCCTCACTTTATCTCTCACACTTTCACTATCCCAAACTGTATTTCTCTCTCTCTCCCACACACACAAACCTTCTCTTTACCACTCTATCCCTTTCACACATTCTTTCACACACTCAATCGATAACACTCACTCAATCACTCTCGATCTCTAAGACTCACTCTTTCTCACTCACTTTCTCACACTTACTCTCTCACACTCACTCACACACTTACATACTCACGCTCACTCTCACATTTTCTCTGATAGCCCATATCCAGTTAAAAAAATATGAAAAAACAGCTGAACCAATTTTGACAAATTGTCACTCATTTTAAAGGCTAAGGGTTCAGGATGTCAGCAAAATAGTAGGTAACTTTCAAAGAAAACCTGATTTTTCTAGCAAATTTCCATATTTTCTTCTGTGCGCGCAATGGTTCATCTGTACAATCATTATTTACTTACATCACCATGAAAACCCTGATTTGAGTATGATTTATATCGGTAATTAAAAGATTTCTCTTTGTTTAAAAATAATAACTCAATTCTTACTTAAGTGGTAAAGTACAACAAATAAGTAATGAGCTGGGAGAGGGGTCGTTTTAAAGTTATGATCGTAGGGTGAGTGAGAAAAAGATTACTTTTTGTTTAACACTAACATTGAAAGATCAAAATCAATTGAAAGTTGCCTTTGACGAGTAAACCTTTAACTAGAAAGTCTAACGAGGCTTAATTCTAGAATTTTGCCAGTAAAAAAGATTTGAATAAATTTGAACGCGATGATTTGTAGATAGTTCTGCAACGAGCCACTAGTTGATTTAAATTTTCTAATCTAATTTATATTTTGTAATTATTTTGATAAATGATATGTCCCAATACTAAGGTGAAAATCTATGGATATTTATGGCGAATAGTGAGTATATAAACATTCAGTCAAGAGTATATTTAATTATATACCATGCAGAAAAAACATCACTAAATAGATTTGAAAACAAAATTTGCACATATGCCTAATTATCTTTAATGATAAAATTATGGGTGGTCTGTTTCTGCTACTAGTGCTGGTATATCCATGGTGGCATTTGTAGTTATACAGGCCTGCCCTAGATAAACTATGATTTTATTGGTTTTTAATTGGTCCCATCAGTGGTGGGTTAATCAGTTGGAGGCCCCCCAAATTCAATCTTATTCTGAGCCCGCCCCCTCCCCCCTTTCTCATAATTTAAATTAAAATTATTTTAAGCATTTTAAACTAAAATATGCGACTTTAAAAGTACTTTTTTTTTACAAATAAACAAAAAAGCATAAATATAAAACTACTTACGTAGTATAAAATAAAAATATATTGTGCATCCCTTTTAGTATTATCAGGTTAAAATGATGAGTGATATAATTTATTTTTTTAATATGATGCTTGGTTTCCGCACGTATACTTAACGCGATTTCTTTGAGAGTATTTATTAGCTGTTTATAATTATTGTCGCTTCACGGTGATTGTGACTTAGGCCTGATTCCGATGGAGTTGGAGGGTCCGGGATGTTTGTAAGACTATGTTGAAAGCGAAACAAAGTCGTCATGGTTTTGGAAGAACTCTTCTCACTCACAACACCATATAAATACAAAATCCAGTATGTTTCCATACATTTTCGCAACTATTTGTTCGGCCCACCCAGGCACAATATTATCTTTATTGTTTTATATTTTGTATCAATTAACAAAACGTTAGGAATAAAAAAAATCTTGTTTTGGTTTTTTTGGGGCCCCTGCGATAATGAGGCCCCAAGCGGGCTCTTCCTTGGCCTAAGGGGTGACCCGCCACTTGGTCCAATGATCGGAGGCCTCACTCTCACAAATTAATGTACTGCTAGTGATAAGGAGGTTGAGGTTCTAATTCCGTCCGAGGGAAATGATTATAATTTTGAATGTTACTAAATGGTTTCCCTTTTTACAATTAGATTAATTTAGATAAATTTAGAGTGCATACAGTTAAATTAGCTTATTTGGATTTACTTTCAAAAGCTGTTGTCTCTCCTAGAACATATTTTCTAACATTTGATTCAAAGTTTAACCTAAAATTTTATAGTATACTTTTTAAAAATTTTGAACCTGTAGCTAAAACTAAATAATTTAGTTTTAGCTACAAGTTTGATAATTTAAAAAAGTATCGTTTAAAGAAATTCCTTTTCTTATCACTAAATATTGTTAAAGAAGTTTTAAAACTAAATAATATATTTTAATTCCCTAATGGAGAGTTATGCGTGTAGCTTGTTTGTAATTAAATTTGCAAAAACTCTTTTTTGACAAAACTGTTACCCTTGCAATCTCTTTTAGGACCAGTCTTATGACTCCTGGATAAAAATTAATCTGGCAGATAAATATTTCTATCTGGTCGATAAGTTAAAAGTGCGTCTTATAGCTGCCAAATAGTATTTATCTGCAAGATAAAATGTATTTATCTATCACATTTTTATCGGGAGGTTTAAGTACCTCATAACTTTTATCTAAAAGATAAAATGGTTGTTGCCATAGTGACGCGTTGTTTTTCATGAGGTTTTGCCTATCGGAATCTGTTTTTAGGTTAAAATCTTGGTTCACGTGTTTAGTAAGCACAGGTCCAGGTTCTAATTCTATAAAGTTAGAATATTTAAATCACCCTTTTATATAAACTGACAGGCTATTTATAGAGCTATATTTATATAAGAACAAATTATCAAAATTTGAGTACAATAAAATAAATTTGGTAAAAGGTTGTACCCAACTATTGACCACATTTTGGCAGACACCGAAATTATTACTTGAAAAATATTTTAGCTTCTGTGCTCACGTGACGCCATATGTTTACTCGCACTTGTCTAGCCGACATTATTTAATAAATGTTGAGCATTGAAGTCACGTTCCAGGTAGTAGTGGTAGTAGCAGGGCTTATATGCATGCGCGCACCAGTAAAAACATTACTAGCCTTGCGTTTTCTGCATAAAAATATATTTATCCTTCAGATAGCTATCCAGCAGATAAATTCAATTCATAATACGCGTAAAATATTAAAGTGGCTGATAACCTTTATCTGGTCGCTAACTTTAACCTCCCGATAGCAATATTTATCTAGTAGTTACAAGACTGGCCCTTAATGTGTTAATGACGAAACAAATTTTTTTCTCTACGTTTAGCCTGTTTTATGATTTTGATAGTTATTTATCAATTTATATAGTTATGGGCATTCCTATTGAGTAGAAACTATTTCTATAGGCACCTACAATGTTTTAAAAATTTCAATTACTTTCAGCTCGATTATCATAAAACAAAGTTACAAAATAATATATGATTGTTGCTTTAAAGAGTTGTTACAGTGTAATTTATATGTTTGGAATTTGTTTGAAAATACATTTTCAATTATTAAATTGTGTCTTCCTTGACCATCTTTTAAAAATTGTTTTGTATCTTTCACTTTTTATGTTTATTGTGTTGTGCTAAATTTTGTAATTTTGTATTTGTTCCTGGATACTTCAAATGAAAATCAATTTACCCAAACATTATTTTTGAATTTTTTCAGAACATTTGGTACCGTCTAGTTAGTTAATATGTATCGCCAGAACAGAGCATGTGAATTATGGGCTCTAGTAATCTTTTTGCTAGTTTGACTGGAATTGAATGATTTTATTTTTCTTGAATAAGTTATATTAATAATCCACTAATGGCTTTCAATTTCATTATATCTTAGATATTTTCTTACTAGCAATTTTTGTAGTCTGGAATCCTTATTCAAGTCATGCTAGATTTGTTGAGTTATACCGAATGCTCTTTGTAAGTCTTTGAAATCAAAATAGTCTCAGAATAATTCATTTGCTAGAAAACTATGAAAAACTAATTTTTAAAATTATAAGTAGAATTAATTTGATTGAAAGCTATAACCGAAGGTGAATACCATGGATTAAGTTGAGATCTTTCCAGTAGTTTAATGGAATATTTGCACCACATATTACTACTTGTCAAGCTATCAGAATCTATTTAATTTTTATTTATTTTATTTAGTTGGGATATCTAACGTACACTTTCTAAGCCGAATGATTATGCACCAAACTTTATACCTACTACTACTACTGTTTAAATTAGAAAACTTAACCTTTCAATTTCACAATAGATTTATTTAGTAGACA
>CABEEJ010005012.1:0-18220 GCA_901482245.1 Timema douglasi
TGTAACTAGTGAAATAATTTTGATGAGCGGCGTAGAGTTTTTCCCTATTCTTGATTCCCTCTATAGTAGTATATATACACTCAACGTACCAGGCTCTACTGTAATAAACATCCTTATTGTCTGCAGCAGTGGTCGCATGGTCTAGCGCGTTACTTTTGTGATCAACTGAACTACCGTCGACGGGGAGATCAGGATTTGAATCCCGGTAGGGAGTACAAAGTTTTTTCTTAAATGGTTTTCAACTCTCCCACAAAGCAAATGCGGGCACATTTACACTCAATCATATATTCCTTATCCCTATTTGATAAATGTTTTTATTGCTCGAAAGGGGTACCGTGCAGGATTCGAACCGGTTGTTGGGAGGACAAATATGTTTGGCTACCCAGGGTTAGAATCCCGATCAAGGGTGTTTTTCCTAAATGCCTTATCACTATTCTTCCACGCAAATTTTGATGCATTTCCTATAGATAATAACTCCCTCGTCCCTAGCTCATTAGTGTAACTCAAATGCGGAGAGTCCAATAGCAAAGGAAGCTTATAACCTGAACAGGTATGTCGCGGTTCAAAATAAAAATAAAAGAATAGAAGACTGGGCAATCTCGTCTTACTTTTCAGTTCCTGCTGGGTGTTTTTACCTCATCTCAGTGCACGCTACAGCTATACTTAAATATTAACTATGCTAGTGTGCTAGGGATGAGGAGGGTGGAATTTAAGGGAAATTTAGACGCATTTGCGTAGAGGAAGATTATTAAAACCATCCAGGAAAGAAAACATATCTTCAATACACTCATCTGGGATTCGGCAAAACATACTAGATGAGCTTGACATTCAAACCACGTGCCCACCACCGGCGCGGGTGATTCCTGTACCCCCCACCTCGAGCCTTTCATAGTATGAGGCGAGATTAAAACGTGTTAGACAAGGAAAGTAATCGTGTGTCAAAAGGTGTGACGGAAGCTCTCAACTAGGTCCTGGAGTACCCGAAATAAATTCCCACTGTGTGAAAACACCTGAACGCAAAACTTCAACCAATAATCCCTGGGCTATATTCTAAACAGTTCCAATGGACAGTAATGATAAAATACCATTTTCATTTTATATCCACTGCTCTTTAAAACTTCCCTTCCTATTTGGTTCCCTTGGATTATAATCTATCTACTGGCATTAAAGCACATACACATGAAAAAAGTTTAACCTGGGGGTAGGTTACCAACGCATGTGCATTCTTGATTCTGTCCCAACCTTGCGTTATACAATAAGTTCTCCTATAACACGGTAGTTTCGTTCTGTAAAATCATCGCATTATATAGATGATTAGTTAAATGGAGAAACAGATTAGAAGGTTGCATATACTACTGACCAGACCTATGAAAGATCAGTTTCATAACGCTTCACCAAGGCATGCTTCCGTTCAAGGGTTATGGTTTTCCGTTATTTTAAATGTCACTCTTACTGAAATAAGGAGACTGCTTCATGGACTTTCCCACTCATTATAGTGACTACAAAAATAAACAAATACGATCGCGATAAATCACGCGCGATGGCATAAATATACACCAAAGAAAAATATATTTTATTAATTACTCTTACAAAAGGTAAGTTGAAATGAAGCTGGAAAAAAGACTGATGCAGCGCGGTTACAGCACTAGTGGTGGAGAAATAAGGTACTAGCGCGGGGAATCACAGCAGTCCGTGTTTGAAATTCACGTATTAGCCGTCTTGGCGTTGGAGGAAAGCTAACTACCTGAACTACCTGTCTATTCATACCGCCAAAAGGCTACACCTCCACTGGAGCCGTCTTTCGCCCGACCTGGCCCGATCCAACTCGACTCTCGCTTCTACACTGGACACGTATGAAAATAGTTTGACTCGAGATCTTGTCTGAGGGCTTCAACATGAGTGATTCTGATTATTATTTAGAACTATTTTTATTGAGTGATAATAATTTAGGTTTGAAAATGGCTAGTAAGTGAAAAAGGACGTGGGTACATGAGTTCAATATGGAGAGGAGTGAAAGTGAGTACTTCACGACGTGTTTACCGCTGCGAGAATATACAGAGAAGTTTGAAGATTATCATTGGATGACCATAGAAATATATTTTAAGAGGGATTGGAGGAGACATAAAAAGGACAAGCAACTTCCGAACGTGTATTGAGCAAGGATAAGTTCGATTCTGTCGTTTTTTGACATATTCAAATGGTAAAAAAAAAGTTTATTTGATCAAGAAAAATTAAAGCAAGAAAAAATAGAGTATGTCCATTAGAGTCAAGGAAAATAAATAATATAAATCAAATAGCGTACTCCACGCTTAGTCTAAACAGACTGAACGGGAAAAACAAACATGTTTGAATTCGGCCAACCTCGGAGCGGGTCGGGGCCAGGGTAGGGGGTTAAATTGATTTTACATGTTTTAATTTTTAAGGTCTGATTTCTCGATCGGGTTGGGGGATGGGGAGGGGGGAGACGGCTCTGGTGTAGGGGTAGCCTAAGTAAGATACTTTCTGTGCACCGCATCTTACTATACGCCCGGGTTATCTACATATTTACACTAATTAAGTAACGAAGGGGAAATTATAGTTAGGATGAATAATACTGTATTAACTTTGAAGGAGTGCGAAAAACATTCGAGAAAAGATACGCAAAGTAAACCCGGTCGAGATTCATACCCCGCCCCCTTCTACCTTCCCTTCATCGGTAAACAAGATCTGAGGAAGTTTTGGCATTATTAATTATTTTTGGTGCTTTGATGGTGATCCGACTATACTTTTTTTTTTTAACAAGTCTTGATTTTGGTTTTAAAAGTGGATATGGGGCTTGTCCAGTGGTAACAATCATAGACTCAGTCCAAAGTCGGTCTCTACAGTCCTGAGAGAAAATGATAGTAAATGTTGCAGGAATAAAATTTATGGTCCCTCTTTCTTTGTTACATGCTAGTAGTTTTTTTTCAACCAGAAGATTGAGAAAAGAAGTCCCTTCAACCCCACCTCCGTCCAGCTCTCCTCACCCCCTCAAAGCTCCTTTAGCAATCAAAGTTTTTAATGTAGCAGTGCACACAAAAGAAAAGTTGGAAGAGAGAGAGTTAGTTGTGTGTTTGGTTCGAACGGCCATGAATGGATTTGTACAGTGGTATCCATGAAAAGTGGCCGATATTCAACTTTTATACATAAAAAAAATCACTGCCGATACAGGTGCATGTGTGACTATAAGGACACACAGATAGTTCATTTCCACCTGCTTTCACAACGGGGAATACCTTAGCTTGGACCCAACCGGTATTCTTCCGTCGAAAAAATGCCTCAACGATTTTGTTCATGACTAAAACATACAAAAACATAATTTTGTTTTGGGTATATATTTTTTTATGGTTAATGCTGTACTCCCAATACAGTGTACATCTAAAGGGAAAAAGACACGGGAACCCAAACAACCTAGATCACAAGGAACTGGGAACCCAACAAACAACTTGGGGCCCTTTTAAAAACATACACTCTAACGTTTTAATCTAGGGTTGATACGCTTTGAATATTTAGAAACTCCATTTATTTTATAGATTTCACAGACCGAACTATATTCATTTTCCCAGTATTGCTTGTGAAAATAAATAATCTCATTATTTTATTTATATTGTATTAAATTATTAACATAAAAATAAATTAAAAACAGTTATATCCATTCTCTTCGCAAATTCGCATGTGTTGGTGATAAAATTAATAGTTTACGCTGGAGTTGTGCTAATCTATTTAATATTTAGAAAATTATTGTAAGAATATTAGAGAGTTTCAATGAGTTTTTAAAATTGTCTTTACTAATCTTAACGATTTCTCTGTTACATCAAATTCCTTATCTTTTCTAGGTTCTCTCTATTCTCCAGGTTCATATCAATCCTGTAATTAAAACAAATATCTACCTCTAACTTACAGGTTTACAAGCGACTTAATTTAGGGGTAGACGACGAGGAGGGTATAAACAAATGATTCTGTATTAGTATGTAAAGAGGATGCGAAAGTTTCATTTGAAATCACATATGAGTAACACCTGCCAACGCTTACCAAGACGCAATCGAGTCTAACTCCTTAGACCTCTTGGCCATAGCTACGGATAATAATAACAGTCGACATGACTGTGTAATTTTACAATAATTTATAATGAATCGCATCGAATAGCTGCTACTCTAGTGTCTAGTTTTTGTCTTTTTTGTATTAATAAGTTTTAACAAGATTAATGATTAATGACTTAATCTAAGGTTAGTGATGAGGATGGTTGTTAGTAAAAGATGCACTCGCATTGACTTCGCTAAGTCAATACTTACACTAGGGGATACTGATAGTATAAATACCTAATTTTAGATACAGTAATATTGTTTTTTCCAGAAGCAATTAAATAATTACTACTCATAACTTTGGTTTTACGTCATTAACATAACACACGACCATATGCCCACCGATATGGATTTGTTATAGCTATAAATATTATGAATAATATAAATATTTTCAGTAGGTAAGTAAAGTAGATTCAAAGTATGTTTAGGTTTATAACCAGAATTTGTAGTAAGACGTGGTGCTAATTTTTTTTAGACCTTTTATTTAAAAAAAAAGCAACGTGATATTTACCCTCTGATACCCTCCACGCAACTGAGATTACATTTACAGTAAATTCTTCCATCCCTTATCTCGACCCCATTAGTTTGTGTAAATATGCGGATAGCATGGACGGGTAGTAAGACGTGGTGCTCATATAAAAAGTACTGTCACAAAATACCGTTTTAAAGTTTATGTTATCAAGAACTGGTGGAAACTCACAAATAGTTACAGGTAAAAAAAGTCTAGTATTTTTCATATGGCAGTTTGAGTGAACCACCGTGTAATTATTTAAAATTATGGGCTGTCAAGAAATATACCTATATTTTTTTCGATTGCCAATGCATTTTTTCTCCCTTTAAAACTTTATAAAAAAGGTCTCCGGGCGGTTCCCCACCCACTTAACACCCTCTTCCAAGCGTTCCTTCCCCAGGTTAAATATTCTAGCTATTTATAAAATGTTTCAGGCCTCAAGGCTAGCAGCTATTTTATTGCCACAAAGAGAACAAAAAACAACAACACAAATTTTAAGCACCAGAAAATATTATTGTAAGCTATAGGATAGGTTTAGTGTCTAAAAAAAATAAGCTGCACCTGGGGGGGGAGAAATATTCCAAAGTAATATTTTGACGAAAGAATGTGTATATTTATTTAGTAAAAAAATTGTTTACAAAATTAAAGCGTTTGTTTAATTTTTAGTTGTTATTTAAAAACTATAATATTCAGTAAAAGTTTTATTAATGTATGTATTTATGGAATAGAGATAGAGAGGATAGCTTAAAGAAACTGCACCCAAATTAACAAGGATAGGGGGTTGGGAACCACAGTGAAAATCTCATGTTTAAAACCACCCTAGAGGCATTCGACTGGGATTAAAACCCCAGCTACTCCGTCAATGGTATAGGCGTGCATTATCTGGGGTTCAAATTCTAGTATTGAGGGTGGTTTTCCACTCTCCCTCTATGAAAATTTGGGTACACTTCCTCTAAATTTAGCATCATTTCTCATCCCTAACTCATTAGCGTTTCTAGTACACATGCGTATAATGCGAACAAGTATAAGATATGGTGCTAAAAAAACAAGAACAAACACAACATCAAGTGTCCAGGCCGTTAGGAATTCCCAATTTAAATAACACCATAAACTTCTCACGGTGCTTTACAACAACCGTAATTAAGACTAGTGCGGCTAGTACTGCTCAGGCATACATACGCTTAATTATGAGTTCCGAACCACTCATAATAAGCCTACCTTCACATTATATGAATACTAAACTTTAACCTCACTGGTATTCGAACCAAAGTCCTTCAGAGTACATAGTTTTAAGCACAATGCGTTAATTATCTTGAAAATGGCTGACGCTATTTTTAGCTATCAGGTTCTAATAATTCCTAATGGATGACGCAGTAGTGGCCTGCGGAGACTTTCCGGATGTATAGTTCTCCCATGGTTTCTTTGGTGCTGACTGACAGCTTTGAAAAGTAACTAGACCAAATTAAGTATCCCTACGCCGAACCATTAGATCTGCAAAAGCATGTGTTTAGCAGCTGTCACGTCAGACAGTCAAAATATAATTTCTATACAAGAAACATATATGACTGGTTTATTTATTTTTTATTTATATTTTATCTTGATATGTTGATGTTAGGCCTAGTATTAATTATTAATTTTTTCCACAATATTAACATTAAAAAAATAGTATTTAATCCCATAATAGTTTTTATTATTATAAATTAATAATTTTTAGTACTTTTTTGTTATTTTACAAATTATTATTTGTTAGTAGTATTATTAATAACATTATAAATGTGAAAAATCTGAATGTGTAGTATTACACGTAGAAAAAAAACACTGTCCTAAAGCTTTTTAAAACTATTACAACATTTTAGAAAACATTCTAAAGTAGATTAAAGTAAGGAGTGGTAATAATTAAAGTTAAGACTAAGATATAAAACTCAGGAATAGCTATAACAAACTATATAGATTTTCAATTTAATGAATTAGATAATTTTAAAATTGGTAGATGAATAAAGTAACGTGGTGACCTGGTGGTCTAGGGGTAAGGTGTCAGACTTCTGTGCTGGCGGCCGGGGTTCAATCCTCGGTCCCGGCACAGATTTATCTGATTACCAAACCCTTCCTTCACCTCTGACAAGACATCTTGTGAATGTGGGGAATGCCAGGCCTCCCCCGTGGTTTGGATTCCACGTTAAACTCTAGGTCTTTCATTTCATCTCACAATCACCCTACCATTACACATTAGTGTAAGTGCGTATAACCCGAACAGGTAGTAAGACGCGGTGCTAACAATAATAATAATTAAGTAACTTTTAATATTCAAATTATTGATTATATTTTGGTTTTGATGAGCAACAAAATGTCATATTTAAAAATTTTCGATAAATCTATATAGCATTGAATTATTACATGGAATGGGCTAACGACAAGTCTAAAATACATATATAACATAATAAAACTTAGTTACAAAACTTGGATACAACAAATTAAGGACAAAAACAAAGTTTAAAGATGAACAGTGTTGTAAATTAGGTAATAAAATTGAATTAGTGGGTTAGCATCTCCGAATCAAGTTTAATAACGTATTGAAAAAGTTCTTGTTACAACGTTTTTGAAAAATTTAATAATTTTAATTTTAAGGTTATATATAAAATATAAGCCTTATCTTGGTTCGTTAGTATTACTCCTTGTGATAATTAGCCATTAGAATGATGCTGATTTATATTGTTCCAACATGTTTCGGTATAAAAATACCATAATCATGGACAATGCAAAATGAAATTAAAGAACCAGAAGAAAACTTGAGAATTATGTTGTATGAAATTCTTAATAAATCACCGTTATATTAATGAATTTGTAAAAGACAATTAATAAACAAACAAACTTTCCAACGTCGCTTAGATTCATTAGGCCTACTCTTAAACAGCTATAACAAAGTCTTTAATAAAACTACAATAACTTATAACTTGAAGTCTTAGCCTGGTATTTATTTAATCAACACTGGAGAGACTCGCAAGTATTTTTATGACACTTCACAGATTTTTTTGGAATACTATAAAAATTCTAAAACTCGAGGTTTAGTCTAGAGGGCAACACAACTCAATCTTGGGGTTAAAAGATTTATTTAATAGTCTTTATACACTTAAATTTTCGAATAATGTATATCAATCATTGAGAAACACTCGCTATTTTTTTATCGCACGCTTTAATGTTATATTAGATAAATAATTATTCAAAGATCACTAAAAAACGTTTATTTTCCAAGGATAACACGCTCACACACCGAAATAATATTCACAAAAGAACACACAGATTACTAAGTAGCCGAATTAATATTAAAAAATACACTGTATTATTCAATTTTTTAATAAAATTATTAACGGTAGCATATACACGCCTAAATACAAATCAATAGTAAGTACTCAACTATAAAATATTTAGTTCAACTTGTTGACTCAATCACGTGGCTTTATTAACTGTATTTTATACGGAAAATCACTATTATATTGTATATTTAAAATTGTTAGATTTTGCTTATGAGAATAACCGTTTGGTTGGTTGTTTAGTATTGAAGTTTTAACGCAAGAGAATGTTAAAAGTGTCCCTGTATGCTGAAAACAAATATGGCCACTGGATAGAAGCTATGCTTCCAGTTGATGACGTAGTGGAACTTGTTGCAGGTTGGACGGCGAGTTGTATTAATACTCGTGTTTACAAAATTTAAACTTTATATTATTTCACAAACCTTTTGTATGTTTTTCCCTCTTTATTATCACAAACCCTTTATTTATGTTAAAGATATGCGAGGGCAGTTATAAAAATATTAATAACTGAGTATAATACAAATAAATGTAAAATTTCACGTTCTATTTACCTGTAATTGCCACAAGAGTTAAAAGAAAAGCTAGAATGGATTTATTAGACTTTTTTTTCTTAAATTTGATTATGGAAAATAAAATTATACTGTAATCTTTGGGGAAGTATTGTTAAAAGTGATTGGCAATATTTTTAGTGATAATAATAATAGTAATTATTAAATAATAATCATTTCCAAATATGTTGACAAAAGTTACTTTCAGACAATGTACTAACTACCAGATCCCAAAACTGGGACTCAAATCCCTTATCTCCTTGATACAACGCCAAGATTTCTAACCACTCCACCAAAGAATCTGCTGGTATACGGAGGATTAAAGACACAAACCAGTTAAACTATTGGCCATATATATAGATCTTAGCAATACGGATTAGTTTTTTTTATAGTTTCCTTATAACTATAGCCCTATTTTTCTTATGGTTATTCTAATTAAATGCCTTTTTTTTAAGTTCTCTCTATCTTACAGGTAGAGAAAGTATTGTGATCGTCAAAAAAATCGAACTCGAGATTTTGATGAATCTTGACGTTTCATGACCCCCCCNCTGTATTAATGATCGGGATAAAACTTTGTATCTAGGGTTTTAATAGGGTTGCCCCGAGGTTTTTTTTTTGAATTGGATATCTAACCCTAAAATTAAGGGTAGTTTACTGAAGGGCAAAAAGATAAAAAGTCGATTTTCTCAAATTTCATTTCTAAACACTTACAAATATTACAAACAAAATGGATTCTCTCAATATTTCGGAAAAATGACTAAAAGCTCCGGTCTGATGCGTAAATTATCTTTACATATATATATATATATATATATATATAATATCTCCTAAACTATTTGAGATATGAAATTACTTATAGTTACAAATATGTAGATCTCTTTATAATACAAATATTTTATAAGAAACATAATTTTATAAAACCAATATATATCAAACTATACGTAAATATTTATATATTTTTTAACTTTTCGAACAAAAAAAAATCAATTTTCTCAAAATCGACTCAAACGATTTTGATTAAAATTCGTATCTAGGTGTAGATTAAGATTATAGATAAACTGGCTATTTTCATTTTACTATGAAAATGAATTTTAGTGTACTTTACAGAAGCAGAAACTTCCGTATCTCCACAACTACTTTAGATAGTGAATAACTTATCATTTCAAAATTGTAGTACTATTAAAAATAAAATAAAACATTATATGAAATATATTTTTATAAAACCAACAGTTTCTTAGATATTGGCAAATATATTAATCAAATTGTTTGTGATTTAGTTGTAAAGAGATACTACTTAAGTTTTAATGCAATAATTCTCCAATGCCATAGAGTAATTAAATATAAGTAAGTCTCTAAGAGCTTATATTGTTTTTCCTTAAACCATTTAGGAGAAATGTTTATACAACAATGATCTATATCCATTTTAAACTCGTTAGTCAATATTTA
Organism: Timema douglasi; assembly: GCA_901482245.1. Lineage (NCBI taxonomy): Eukaryota > Metazoa > Arthropoda > Insecta > Phasmatodea > Timematidae > Timema > Timema douglasi. Next base: position 9,914 of record CABEEJ010005012.1, read on the forward strand.
CATTTTTTATAGGTCAAAATTTATAAATGAGGAATTTAATAGCAATGCGATAGCATGAAGACTAGCAAAACCTAATAAAATGTGGAAAATTTTAACAGGAAGTCGAAATTTTAATACGAAGTGTTGACCCTTGTGGACTCTTTTTTTATCGGTTCAAACATACAAATGTGGACATCAATTCTTTTAAAAGAAAATGATAAAATTTAAAACCGGGACTAAAAAATTTTGTACATAAGTATAGTGCAATTTATGCTTGGGTTTGCTAGTGTATATTATTTCGTTTCATATATATTACGAGCTTTGAGTAAATATCTCAATTTTCAAACAAAAGCGCGAGAAAGTCCGTGCGGAGTTCCGTACCATTTATTTCTACCAGACCCCTACTTTATATTAGGATTCTGGTAGGAAAAAATACCTTTCATATGGTTATTTGTACCAGACTATCTATATTAAAGGCTTTAAGAATATTGCCTAAGTCTGACGTCACGACAAATAAAAATAGGGTTTACCAATTAAATGTATTTACCTTTTATTCGGCGAATTTAAAGATAAAACATTGAAACTAAACTATAAATTCTTAAATAGTTCTGAAAATAGTCTTACAGCCTCACAACATTATTTTTATTATATTGGAGTAGTTTTTTTAAAGGTATTTTTTATAAATCGTTCACAACTTGACTATTTAATTTAGTCGCGAAAATGGCTTGTATAGATCTTCCTGCCAGGATGTAGATTGAAAAAGTCCGTGGTAACATTTTGTCTATCAGAATAGGAGAGAAGATAAAAGTTAATTTTAAAAAGCAGGTCAATGTAGTCCAGGCGCAAATAATATAGTGAGTGTGTAAACTCGACAGATGATAAGAGGAAGTGCTATCAACCTATAGGCAGGACGCCTCGCACGTTTAACTACTCCTTATCTTCCGTCTATTTCAAATGTGTACATTGGTGTATAAATGTGTTAATGCTTAGGCGAGTCAACATAAGCGCAAAATAACTTTGAAATCACCAAGTAGACAACGTCATTAAAATTCTTGAAATACAAATCTGGATGTACGTACTTGTCACACTCTTACATTTAGTACTGTGCATTGTTCTCGCGTTTCTCTTTAGAAAAAGGTGGAGGAAGGGATTTGGGTGGGATGAGACTGAGGTGACCCTTCCCGTCGTTAGTCTTCACCTCGAAAAATATCAACGTCATTGTCGTATTTTTTTTTAGAATGACCTGTGACGTGCTTTCTCCCACCGCGGGTATAACTAAAGATCAGGGTGGATACAAAACTCTTATTAGAAAATTCCTGATATTTACAGTTTCTCTCCAGACATTAAAAAAAACCCGACTCAACGATTTTACAATGTTTCTTGGTAGATACAATTTTTTTTCGTTAATTTCATTAATTACATATTTTTGAAATCAATATTCTAACAGCTACGAAAGCTTAATATTCTATTAAGATATTTTTCTAGTATTTACTGTTTTAGTTATTATTTGTGTCCCTGTGTAAATGTGTTCTGCAAGGTACCAGTGCCCAATCTACCTTGGGCGGGAGGGAAATCGTGGTGCAAGGTCGCTTTACCCAATCTACCTTGGGCGGGAGGGAAATCATGGTGCAAAGGTCGCTTTACCCAATCTACCTTGGGCGGGAAATTGTGGTGCAAGGTCGCTTTGCCCTGGGAGGGAAATCATGGCGCAAGGTCGCTTTGCCCTGGGAGGGAAACCATGGTGCAAGGTCGCTTTACCCAATCTACCTTGGGCGGGAGGGAAATCGTGGTGCAAGGTCGCTTTGTCCACTCCACCTTGGGTGGGAGGGTAATCGTGGTGCAAGGTTGCTTTACCCAATCTACCTTGGGTGAGAGGGAAATCGTGGTGCAAGGTTGCTTATGCCCAATCTACCTTGGGTGGGAGGGTAATCGTGGTGCAAGGTCGCTTTGTCCACTCCACCTTGGGCGGGAAATCGTACTGCAAGGTGGCAGTGCCCAATACATCCCCGCTACCGGTTTTCTATATTTTATCATACTTATTAAACAAACAGTGGAAATTAGACTTGAAAATCCATTTAATTATATTTTAAAAATTACAAAAAAATTGATAAATAATTGTTTCTATTTAAAAATGAAAAATTCTACCAAACGTATCATAATTATTTTGCTATTGCCAAGAAAATTGGTAAGAAAACCATATTTTGACATATGTTTTCTTGTTCGGGTGTAATTTTGTAACCAATTTCCCGTTTAATCAGTCGCATAAATTACACTTATATAGTACGGATGAGAAAAGTAGAAATTAGAAGAAAAGTACCCATATTTTTGTGGAGGAAAAGTGAAAAAACTATTTAAGCTAAATCACCCTCACTACATCCGGCTGGTATTAGAACCCCAACCTTCTTGTCACTGCCAAACAAGACTAGAGATGCTTGAAATTTATTCCAAGTTCTCACCAGTGCGGCTTTTATTACAATTTGTTTTAGTTACCATCCCGTAATCGAACCAAATTCTCCTGAATCTGCAGACAAACTTCATATATTCTTGACCAACGTGGAAGAGCACATTTCAAATTTACTTTATCTCTTTGGTGATGCAAAAATACTGGTATCATTACTAGCCATAATTTTCCCCGTAATCAAATAGCAGCACATATAAATTATAATGACAGTGAAATTATGAATAAGATGAAACGTAACGATGATGAACACCGAAACTCACGTTAGTAAACTAAAGTTAATGATCTTTCAACTCGATTAAGATTCACAGAATTCGAAGATTCTCTTATTTCTATTTTTTTGGCCCCCCTCCCCACCCCTTATTTATTTCTTAAAGTCGGCGCTGTGTCTCTAATTAACCAGGGTAAGCATATCCACGGCGTATTACCTTAAGTACATGTTACCCGAGGTGCTATTATCAACTACACTAATGATAGACGTCTTGAAGCATTTCCCAAACGCGACGTGACCCATAGAAAGATCGCGTCATAAATAAGGGAATAAGTCGTGATAGTGTTCGTTACCCTTCATTTCCATACCCTTAGATGAAAAAAAGAAAAAACCAGAAGAAAAAAACAGTAGAATATTTTTTGACAACTCGCAAATATAATATTGAAGATATGGTAAAAATACATCCATTCGTGTGGGTACGTAGGTTTTGTCACTAACTTAAACAAAATTACCCACGCCGACGATTACGCGGTGTTTAGGAATACTCTCAATAGACTGTATTGTCGGTGGCTGGAAGGTCACGGTTTGAATCTCGGCTGGGTGCATTATTGGAGGTTTCATACATATTCATCATCACTTTAGTTTTCCAATCCCCTTTCCACGTTAATACTGATGCACCTTCTATCTTACCTTCATCATCCTTATCCCTTAGATTAACTGCTAATAAATAACCTTTATTTTAAACGTAATAGTTTAAAAAATAACTTTATTTGGTTGTGTAGTATATCGTTAAATAAACCCCCTGTTTAATATGGTAAACTTAAACTCGAGATACCGTGGTTCGTATCTCACTAGGTGCTCCTGACATTGGAGTGTTTTACCAAACACGTATTTATTATTTAACGTAATTCAAATAAATACATTAGCACGTCACATTATGTGCGAAGTTAGTTTTATTTGAGGAACACAAATCACCGCGTAGCTATTTTCTGTGATGTTCGCAAGATAGTGCCACCTACTGCCAGAGACCCAAAGCGTATTATGAGACCACCCAGCTTGTGTTCGTCTGTGTGTACAGTCAAGGACACAAAGTTCTGAGTTAATATCATGAACTAGAGTGTAAAGACATACTTCGTTGTTATAGGGAGGGGCTCACGTCGATGGGCACACAGCCTAAACGCCAAGCTCATTTGGTCTGGTTTTTCCGGTGACAGGTTTCTAGTCTTGACCTCGTGTACTGAAGGTGTTTTTCCTTATCTTTTAAAGACTATCGAACTCAATCCACATCCTTACCCTATTGTTTTCTATTGGTTCATCCAACACGATATATTTTAACGTCAAGCTATTTTAAAACAAGAGCCATGCAAATTATTTCTTTTTTTAAATCCTTGTGTTGATTTTGAATTAAAATACGTTATAGTCTAAGGGTTCGGCCAAACTGGCGAGCGAGCGCGTGATTAGCAGATAGCTCTAGATAGTTGTTGACGAGGCAAAGGTTCGAATCTTGGCTCAATAAACTGTGGGTGGTTTTTGACAAGTGACTTATTGTTGTGGTTTTCTAATCCTCCCTCCACGCTAATGGTGATTCTTATTTGTAAAGGCCTACTTTGATTATAATATTGACGTATTTTAGCATATCAGTTTTACACACACACACACACATATATATATATATATATATGTGTGTGTGTGAAACTGAGAAACTGATATGTTAAAATTAAACTAGGCCGTTAGTAGCAAGTGTGCTAAACATTTCGATAGTAATACAAATGTCTAAATGAGAAGTTTTCCCAGCACTCAATGAACAAACATACAATAATATTGCCCAGCGCCTGTAAACTAGACTGTTCCGGGTCGAGCGCGCTCGCTTGAGAAATAGAACCAGTTCTATCTTTCAAGCACGCGCGCTCAGTCGCTCGCTCGCCCAGTCTGGCCGTTCCCTTAGACTTTTTTTTTATTACACCCTAGGGTTTATGTTTTCTGCATATACTATAAAGAAACTATATATTTTCGGTTTTATTCATGAAAGTCGCCCACACCAGTGAGCATGCGGACGAAGACATAACTTTGGTCTTGGCTGGTTTGATAGTGATGGTTAGGTCGAGGATTTAATCCCAACCAAATACACCAAGATGATTTTTTTCTCTCTTTTAAACTAGTCTAGAGCTTTGCCTCCACGTAAATGCGGGTGCACTTCTTCTAAAATGCCATCTTCTTCATTTTTATCCCATTAGAAGATAAATGTGAATAACCCTGACAGGTATTTGCGGGAAAACAGAAAAAAGAAGTGTTGGAGGGCACTTTAAATTAAGTGCGCTTGAATTAGTGTTGGCAATGGGGGGAGGGGGAGAGAATGGCATTAAAAATCACGTCTTGATGCGCCCGATTGAGATTCGAACCTTGACTTCCCCCATTGGCATTCCAATCTACATTGATCCTGATATCTTGGAGCCCATGACCACTGGCATGGGCTTCTATTTTCACATTTTGATTATAAGGTACTTAATATTAACTGAGTCAAGGCTAGCCAAAGTTTTGGAAAATAACTATCTAATAATTTAGTGGTAAAGGTAGAAAGGAATGTTTTACACTTATAAAAGTTACTAGAGTACTATTAAAATTTCGTCTTACTACCCGTTTGGGTTTTACGCCTATGTACTAATTACGATTAAGGGCTAGGGATGAGGAAGGTTAAATTTAGAGGAAGTGTATCCGCATTTGCGTACAGAGAGACTGTAAAACCATTTAGGGAAAATCACCCTCAGTACATCCAACTGGGATTGAACCATGATCTCTTCATCATCGGCAATTATGTTGCAAGCGTGACACCCTAGACCAAAACCACCGAGGCATGGCTAAAATATAATCACCAATCATGAGAAAAAAAATTAAAACAAAGTAGCATTTTGTTCACTGATCTTGAGATACATTGACTATTACAAATAAATTAACATTAATTTACCTAACCTACACTCTCTTAGTTAATTTACCCACCCAGCCAAATTAAGGATTTTTTTTTAATCGATGAATAATCTCGATGAAATATAAAACAATATTTAAATAATGCATTTTAGAACGAAAATGGTTTTACAGATTGTAATCTCTGGCCAACTAATTTACTTCCTAAATTATCTGTAGGCCTATCGTGAAAAAACAATGCTCTCTAGATTATGATGAATATTTATGTTTTATGTGAACCCGAACCCAAAAAAGTGGATTTTACAATTCTGACTGTCCCATTGTCTGTTTGTTTGTCCCTGGCCACGGATTCAAAACGGTTTGACAGATTTTATTCAAACTTAATATGTAAATTTTACATAGCTATGCTCCGGGAATTTTTAATTTTATTTTGAGCTTAGCTCTCAAATTAAGGAAAGTGTATTGAGGATTGATTTTTTTACAACCAAATTTTTCGAAAATAGCTCTAACAATTTTGTTTAAAATTTATATCAAGGAAGTGTTTGTTTTGCCTGACAAATAAAACCGTATAGGTACTTGGTTTTGGAGTAAAAATTTGCCAAAGGGCAGTTTACTAATAAACTATTTTCGAAATTCTAAACATTTCTAAAATGGATCTAAGGATTTTGTTCAAAATTGATATCTGAGGAGTGTTTGAAATGACAAATAAAACTCTATACTTACTTTTTTGCTGGGGGAAAAACTCGTATAAAGGTACCATTTTAAGAGTTGCTTTAAGGATTAGGCTTAAATTGGGTACTGTGAGGCTTTTACATTAAATATAGATATTTTTATTAAAATCAATTTTATTTAACAGTAGTTCACTGACTTGATTTTTGAAAATTTTGAGATTTTTGAAAATAGCTCCAATAATTTTGTTTGTAACAGGTATTTACCGGCTATATTTAATGATTAGTACATTGTATGTTTATTTTTACTAAATGAATTAATTTAAGGATAGTTTGGTGATGAATGATTTTTTTAAATCTATAATTTTTCAAAAGTGGCTTTTAATACATCTTTCATAATAGTTGTCTCATATAATTATTTTTCGTGTTAAGTAAGATTTGATTTTATTTCTTAAATTAAAAATAGTTTAGAAAAATAAAAACATTTTAGGGCATTCTACGAATTATTGATTTTTTAAATACTTTTCTTAATGTTCTAACAATTTGTTTAAAATTTGGATGTTAAGAGTGTATTGATTATAAGATGTTATGTTATGTTTACAGAAAACCTATTTCTGAAATTTGTTCCAAGCTATAATACGTTATAGGAGAAAGTTCATACGATTGTGTCGTACCATTTATTTTTCCACCACGTCATACTACCCGTCCAGGCTATACGTATTTTAATAACGCTATTGGTATAGGGGTGATAAAGGTAGAATATAGAGGAAATTTACTAATATTTTCTTGAAGGTAAAGTCTAAAACCATTAATAGGACTAATCCGCGTCTGAAAAGGTCATATAATTTTGTGTGATAGGGAAATAAAGTCAGAGATAATTCAGGTAAAATAGTTTTCCAATTTCCCTACGCACAAATTCGGGCACATGTCTTATAAATATTACCTTCCTAGGCGCTAAAACTATTAACGTGATTAGTACATAAGCGAATAACCCGAACTCGAAAGCGTGGTGCTAAAAAAAAATCAGGTAAAATTTAAAATGTCACTAGAATTTTCATATATTTTGCCGTAATTTTTTAAACAAAGGTATAATTGCGTAACGCGGTAAAAACTATTTCTTTTATTTCTAATTAATACATTTTCGAATAGCTGTTTAAATCCCGCCGTCTTAAAATCAGTGGCGGATTTAAAAAATTTGCACCCCTAGACACAATTATGATATGAGCTTTAGGAAGTTTCGGTGGAAATGGGTGTTGGGGGAGGGGGGGCGGAAGTTAGTAGTCAGTAAAAGATTTCTACGAAAGAAGTTAACATTATGAAGAAGGGGAGATTGGCCTCAGTTACAGAGCATTGCAAAGTAAAGTTACTTAAAAGAAATATTGACGTTCTGACTTTATCTTGAAATAATTCGATAATGTTGGTCAATAATTTTTAAACTTAATTGTTAAAAACAAAATATTCTAATAAAAATAATGTTATCCAAAAGGTGCCGTCCCCTAAAACCACCGCCCCTAGGCCCGTGCCTAGTGGGCCTATAGTGTAAATTCGCTTCTGCCTAAAATGCAAGGGTCCTCCCCTCTTTTGGTATTCTTATATGGGTTAAGATCCTCATAATATCTAGACTCTGTGATTTTCAACCCTTTTCAATTCACAACCCACTGAACAAGGCCCTAAAATAATCAAGGCAAACCATTAACCAATAACGAGCATAAAGATTGTGTTCAAAAGTTCAGTAACCAAAATTCTAATAATTGTATTTTTTTTATCATGGATTTTTAAAAGATCTATTTGTGCCTCTCAAGTTTTTTTTCTCTCGCTTATTTCCTATCTTCCCCCAAACTCCCGCGGTACACCTGTTGACCCTTCACGGCACACCAGCTGGAAAATGATGTACTATAGTAATAATTTATGAGGGAAAGTGTGTGAAAAACATGTTTCCGAAAGTGTTTTATTGAAATATCTTCCCAATTTTATGACCAACGTTATTTTAGTCTTAACATATATACCCCTCCAAATTATCCCTTTTGAGGATTATAAGTGATTACCAAAACTTTGAAATAAGGGGGGGGGGG
>CABEEJ010005012.1:18625-55665 GCA_901482245.1 Timema douglasi
GGTTCATAGAGGTGGTTTCTTATTACAGGTAGATGAGTTACATCATCTTTAACCTGTGGTAGAACCATCTGAATGGCATGCGCTGGCTTTCCGGTATCAAGGGTTATGTGCGTTAGGCTTCTGCAGGTGCTCGTGTTTCGTGAAATAATGGGATGGTGTGGGTGGGCCCTTTAATCATCACACCGGGATTTAGGACGGCAGGAATCACTATTACATCACCAAGAACTGGACCAACAGATGATGATTAGGGGAGAACAAAATGTTTCACAGTTATAAATATTAATTATTGTTTTATACATTTACAAAGCACTTTTAGGTAGATATACAAACTTTAAAACTCTTATTAAAATAAACTAACAAAGAACCTATTAAGTCGGTTTAAGTAATTGAATGTCTAAATATGGTTGTCATGATTAATTTAACATATAATTAAATATCATCGTCATTTAATTAGAATGTAAGTTAAAAAAAATCACATCCGAACGGGGTAACAGTGGCCTTTGGTCTAGTCACTCTAGTGCATCGATGCTATTAATCCTTAGCCCAGCCAAAATTGTCCCATCCCTCAGTCCCAAACAACCCTGGATTGCTATCTCAGTGTCAAGAGCGTTGGCACACTAAGTCGGATGTCCCTGGTTCACTTACTTTGGAAATGGATTAGATTACAATTTACACTGGCACTAAGACAACTGAATTAGCTGAGAATAATTTAAATCCACGGAAAAACTATTTTTTAAATTATCTGGCATTGTCACAACATGAGACTCACAAGTATTATATTCAAATATAGAAATAATCGTAATTGGCATCTACAAATGATAGAACTACTTTAATGATTTGTAGGCCAAGTTATCACGTTTGACATTATTAATAATTGGTTACTTTGTAATTTATAAGATACATACTATTGCTTTACCTTTTACAATTTCGACTATTTTAAATTGATTTTTATAGGCTCTGAAAGGTTATTTTAATGGTGGTTCTATTACATTCTCCTCTTACCTTTAGCATAATATTATTATTATTATTACAGTGGAGCGTCGTTAATCCGGATCGACCGGGACCCATCCGGATTACTGAATTGTCCGGATTTTCAAATGTGCTTTTAATAACTGTATACATACGTATACGTGTGGTTTTTCTTTTCTGTGAATCTTCTTCAGAATCTAGTTTTGAAGCAAAACGTTGCAAACTGTCTTTCTTTGCTTTAATGTCACTAATGGTTTAAGTTCCCACACCATATATTTTAGCGAGAGATGCACCACTTTCCCCTTTAGACAGTCTTTGTAGAATTTCTAACTTATCCTCTATAGATAAAATTTTCTGTTTCCTTTTATTTGATAATGATGACATGATTAACAAAGTAAAAATATATTCCGTTTTAACTCGCACACTAAAACGTAGTTTGTAAATAATAGCACAGAACTGAGCCGAGCACGTGACCAAGGAGAGGTGACTGGCTAAGTCGTTCAACTCTAAAGGACACCTTCCACCACCTCCCCTACCTGTTCTCACCACCGATCCGGATTTGCGACGCTCCGGATTTTTGACGTCCGGATTTCCGACGCTCTACTGTATATATCATTAATTTTCGAATTGAATAGGTTGCATTCTGAACAACTTAAACCAAGATATAAGCTATATACGATTGTGAGTGATATATTAAAATTATTAATCGGCCCAGTGTAATGGGGGTCAGTGCACCTGACTACGAATCTAGGGGTCCCGGGCTCGACTGTTGGCTGGTACCATAGGTATTTTTCCCTAAAGAACTATCCCAATGGTCACCAAGGTTAGTGTAATTTAGCCCTATGGTATGTTTAAGACCACTCCTTGCTCCACACCCTCATAATCACTATCATCACATCTTCTCATTGCGGGTATGATGTGTAGACAACCTCCATAGGTGTACCCTGGGCAACGTTCTTTGCCATCAAAGTGGCTACACGTCTACACACAGAGGCAACTAATCCAGATATTATATATCTCTCCTGTTCAAAAATTCCATACGCTGAAAAAAAAAATCTTAAATTATTATTGAAATGTTGGATCACTGATGTAATCAGCAATGCAGGTGGGCGTTCATTCTTGACTGGCTTAATCCTGTTTGCTTCCTTTGGTTAGAGATTTTGTCGTTTAATTGAACCAGGTGCGATATTAAACGAAAGATAACGTTCTTAATGGATTTAAAATTTTAACCAATAACTAATTTAGAATCTATGTTTTTTATTTCACTTGAGGCCTTTAACTTGCACTTTCTAAACCGACTGATTATATTAGCACACGACTTATAAACTAACTTAAATCTAGAACAAACACAACAACAAGTCCCCAGCCGTTAATTAATCTCCGGGAAAGCGGAAACCCATATTTCACCATTGACAAAATGTTGAGCCATGCCATGAATCGAACCTGGGACCTTAAGCCCAATGGACAGACACACTACTGACTTAGCTAAGGTGTCGGTCAGTGTAGCTAGAATATTAAGTCCAGGTATTTTCGGTGGGGTTTTTTACGTAGGTAAAAATAAAATGATAATTTTTTCATTTCAAATTCTAAATTGAATAAAACAAAGTTACTCGATTTTGTTCAAATTAAGATGTAAGCCACTTAAAAAAGATAAATATATTTTTGTTTCCACTCACTACATTCAAAAAAATAGCATAACATTTCTCACTTAACTTTTAAATTATTCTGAAATATTCTGGATACAGGAATCTATTTTTAAACCTATTACAATCCGTAACGATTCCAGGGCACGGGGCAACCATAAAGTCTATTAGACTAGACTTTACCTTCAGTGGAACAGTCAGTACTTTTGAATATCTACCACCTTCGCGACAGCTTGAGGGTTGATTTATTACTACATTCCTACAGCAGACATAACAGCCGTATTTACAACTACCTACATTATAATATTGCAGTTAACAATCCCCCTCCCACACCATTTATTTATTTACCCAGGAGGAAAAGCTAACTTACTATTAACACAAGAATGCAGTTCACTTTACTTACACAGTTCTCATTTTATTGTTTAAATGTACAGACATAAAATAAATTAAAAATGGTTTGTCCAGACTCTAAGAGAGAAAAAAAGTTACAATGTTCGACTAATTTGGAATTTGTCTATTCAAACTCAATTTTTGTAACATATGCCCTTCATCAACATGTAAGGTAGAAAGCTTACCTTGCATTAGTCCACCATGGTATAATTAACAGGATAGAGTCATAGTGTAATCCGTCAAGGTAAGACAACTATCTTTCAGGGTAAACAGAGTGTACTAATGCAAATAATTTGACATATGAAAAATATTTTTGATGGTTGAAAGGTCTAAGGCAGTGATTACTGATTACCAACCATTTTCAGCTTACGACCCCATTAGTAAGTAATAAAAATCCCACTCTCCCTTTATTTTTTGAGATGTTTATAAAAAAATCATGTCTTTGGATTATTCAAACCTTTATTTTATACAAATATCAATGTAACACCGGAAGCATAATGGTATCAAAAAAGACAAAATTAGTGTGATGGTTGACACTGTTTAGTTTTCACCAGTTCTTGAATATTGGATTTTATGTTTGACAGAGAACACCTCAAATCACTTGCCACACTGTTTAGTTTTTATGAGAGTAGAGTTGAAGATTCAGTGGTGTTGCACGTGACCGTAAAGGTATAGATAGCCGAGGGCACAGTTTTTCACAAACTGTTCTTCACCACAGTTATCTCAGGCTCCGTCAAGCCATTTTATAGTATCATTTATTTGTTTTTCACACTGTAAAAACATAATCAGTAATTAGGCTTGCCAATTTTTTCAAATCACATACAGGAAATTTGCTAAAGGTGCAGCCAAAACATGTGAGATCTTCAATTTTTTTAATACTTTCATACTTGTAAAAGTTAACCATTGTTGGTTTTTGTTGTTCATAATATTAGTGTAAGATATGCTATGAGGACTTCGGCATGTATTTTTTATGATTCAAGGGCTTTTTTGGTTTAAAAAGTTTGGTAACCACTAGATTAAGGCGAATCCGAGGCTTGCGAGATTGAAAATAAACAGGTGCATGCACACTTTTGGCTGTTAACTGGATTTATCACAACTGTTAGGCAGTGTTGCCTATGCTGCGAGAAATAACTATCTTAATTATTTTGAAAAATTGATTTCAATAAACAATATATTCAAATATATATGATTTTTAACGTTATTTCCTAATTCTTCCAAACCCCAGGTTGGAAACAACTGGTCTAAGGTGTTATGTTACCCTCGCAATCAACTAAATTAGCATACTAATTATTATTTATGAAATATTGGGATAAAATCCGTGATCAACTTAAGCGGTCTTTGGAACCATAATCTGCTCTAGCTGGCAATTTCCGTGTCATGTTCGTTACAGTAAACTATTAATTTCAGAGGAAGGATCTAATCTGACAGTTAGAAAATCTACTAGAACTACTTCAAAATATTCATACGTAAAGTCTTATGATATACATGTAACTTTATACATTACATAGCCAAAACTCAATAAAATCATGATCCGCTTCGGTGGCTGGATGGTCTAAGGCGCTACACTCACAATATACTAGACTGCCGAAGACGGGGAGATCGTGGCTCGATTACGATTGGGTGTACTGAGGGTGGATTTTCCACTCTCCCTTCACACGAATGCTGAAACACTTCCTCTAAATTCTATCTAACACATCAGTGTAATCAGTACACGGACGCATAAGCCGAACGGGTAGTAGGATGCGGTTTTGAGAATAAGAAAAAATCATGAAAAGTACTCAAAGAATGTCAGGATGCATAGAACTTTGCACTTTTTTTTTCAATCACCGCGTCTTACTAACGGTTCAGGTTACACGCATATGGGATGGGGATAGGGGTGAGGAAGTTTGAATTGAGAGATAATCTACCCACATCTGTGTGGATGGAGAGCGGGCTAAAATCATCCTCAGTAGACCCAACTGGGATCAAACCCTGACCTTCCCGTCTTTGGCAGTCTAGTGTTTTGTGAGTGTAATGCCTTAGACCATGCGGCCATATAAGTGGGTCTGGTTTGTCTTTTCTTTACTTAATTAGTCTATAAGTCATATACTAACTCATTTAGGTCAAAAAGTGCAAGTTAAATATACCAATATATATATATATATATTTTTTTTTTCGATTTGGTCAGGATACTGTTTCTGTTGTTTAGTGGTCAGAGTTTCTGGCTGCAGATACAAATGTCCCGGGCTTGATTCCCGACGCTTTCAAAATTTATCTGTGAACCAGTGAGTCTTGATCGGTGTCAAATTCTGCCTTGTTAATACAGATGAAGAGCTACTTAAAAAAAAAAAAGGAAAAAAAAGTAGCAGCTACGGTTTAGAAAATTGAGATAGTGGCTAGAGGGTTAGTTGTGCCGACCACATGGCACCTTCTATCCGCAAAAGTTGGCGCTATCATCACTAATGGTGCCGGCCGCTCGGTCGGTATCACTCGTTTTCGGGCTCACACCATGAAGGTTTTTTTGGTCAGAATACGCGACTTTATATTGTAGTTTGAGGACATTCTAACAGTATATGGATTTAAGGTCACTCCTCAATAAACATTTTACTGCACAATTTTAACACATGTATAATTATAAGCTATAAAATGATTCATTGAGTTGAAATCATAAGAACTCACAAATTATAAGGGGGTAAAAATTGTTATTTTATGCTTTTAGTAATAATTAATAATCTGGTATAGTAAAATCTTTCATAATATCCTGGATAAAATACTCTCATACCTCCTAACATAATTATACTATAACATGATTAATTAACTATAATTTTCAGTATTTTAAAAAAGTACGAAAATATTATTATAATGCAATAGTTGCATTTTTTATTACTAGATTAAAAACTGTTTATCCGAATAAAATGTTTCTTACTAATACCTATTGTTATTGATACTTTTCTTTAAATACTAGTACGGTATCGATACTTTTTTTTTCGATATTTTAAATGAGTATATTATATATAATTTTATTTCGATACCACACCCTTACATACAGTACGTCCGGTTGGTTCCGGGTCAAAGTCACATGTGTTAAACGCTCACCTAACTTGACGGTTACTACCACAGAATAAATTATTATTGCCTTTCAGGTGGACAATAAAACAGTGTGTACCGCGCACACACACGCATGCACACAAACACAAAACGTGATTCTGCTATAAACCTGATTTGAAGCCAGGTCTTGTCAGACGTAAACATCCTGGCTGCTGTTGTATCGTGTAGGCGGGGGAAGATATAAGTCTGCAGTCACACATCTACTCGTGGGTAGATCACCGTAAAAATTGTTTTATTTTTAGTTAAATTTAGTTTTTTAAATCTCACTTTTCGGTTTTATTTAATGTTTTATTCAAAATTAAATGTTATCTGGGGTGTTTAAATATTATTTACATGTTGAGACAATGTACAGTAGCCCCGTGACTTCTTTGGTGCTGACTGACAGCTCACAGCTGACTTCTGACAGTCAAAATGTAGGTATATACCTAAATGTTGTCTGTCAGAAGTGACAGCTGCTAAACACATGTTTTTGCAGATCATATGGTTCGGCGTAGGGATACATAATTTGGTCTGGTAACTTTTCAAAGCTTTTAGCTCTCAGCTGTGAGCTGTCAGTCAACACCAAAGAAGCAATGGGACTATTGTATACACAATTAAAATTTATCATTGAAACTTTATATATTTGCTTTAAAATTACCTGTCAAGTTTGTTTGCATTTTTCCCAATTTTGTAGCCTGAATTTAGCTTACACTACAGCAAAATACCTATCAAATTACAGCATGGTCAAAATTTCTGGTTAATTTCTTCTTAATTTCGTGTTTATTTAAAGATGTTGTTGTTGTAAAAGTGGTTTTATTTGGTTTTATAGGAGGATTTCATGTATCAATACAATTTCGTTTTATTTCGCTTTTCAAAAACATTGTAGATCATATCTAAAAACTATCAAAGGAAAAAGTACTTGATACCATCTTTGTATAGAACTTTTTGCTTTATCGCGTCTCACAATTTTTACGGGGCTCTACTCATAGTTCATACTCGTTTCGGTCCCTTTGTTTATTTGTATGTCTGTCAGTGCTAGGGTAGGAGTTATTTTGCAAATTGTTGGACGGACGAACACCAGCCAGATCCAAAAGTGAAGAGGTTTTTGTAACACATATTCACGATGAGTTCAGTGTCCTGAGTTCGATTTACGATACGGTAACATACAATGTATTTATGCTAATTCATCAAATACATTTGAAATCATAATACTGTATGAGAGACAAGTAGGGAGAAGTATTCACCTGTAGCTATAAAAGTTCGGGAGAAGTTACGCCTGTAGTTCTAATAGTTTGTGAAAGTATAAAAGGTTTTCTAATATAAATATTTCTATATCTTGGTTGGCTTATTTTATGGAACTTTGAGTTTCGCATAACCTTCTGATATAATCACATTTAAATGCTGTATAGAATAAACCGTATCAGCACCGTTTTCTCATCTTAGTTACATTATGTTGTACGTGTAGGTGTGTATATTATTATTATTATTATTATTATTAGCACCGCGTCTTACTACCCGTTCGGGTTGTACGCACTTACGCTAATGTGTAATAGTAGGGTGATTGTGAGATGAAATGGAGGACCTACAGTTTAACGTGGAAGCCGAACCACGGTGGAGGCCTGGCACTCCCCACATTCACAAGATGTCTTGTCAGAGGTGAAGGAAGGGTTTGGTAATCAGATAAATCTTTGCCGCGACCGAGGATTGAACTCCGGCCGCCAGCACAGAAGTCTGACACCTTACCCCTAGACCGCCAGGTCACCGTGTATATTATTACTGTACGTAATTGTATGTTGCCACAACACATATTGAACTATCACATAAGTTTATAATACGCGGCGCTAAAAATAGCCAATCGCATAACAGTCAATTGAATAGTCCTTCACTCCGAATATAACAAAACATACCACTCTTTATTTTCACGATCGAGTGTGTTAATCACAGACATCGACTGTTGTAAGACATTTATTTCATCTACAGGTAATTGACAAGAGACCAATGTTGTTGTTTTTGTTTTGTTTTTCAAGGGCCCAAATGACTTCGAATTCTTGACCGGGTGGAAACTAATCGAATTGATCAGGATGAAGACACATTTCGAATATAGTAAGTGTCGCCTTAATTAGGATCTGGTCTTGACAACATAGGTATTTTTAAAAAAACAAGGCGTGTTCTGACTACGGTAATATTGTTCATCTTGAGGAAAAACACTTCCTGATTATTTCCTTCAATAGTCGACCAGTCTCGTCCGTGGCTCAGATCGTTGAGACGTTGTGCTTTAATAATGCAGTCTACTTTGAGAGAAATATCTTCACATCGCGGTATTTAACATCTTAATGGCCGTTCTGAGGCTTCAATGCCCGTAAAACAATCCTCGAAAGGATAACTACTATCTTCAAATGTTTTGTCGTGACACTATTAAGATTTGACTTTTATTTTTAAGGAAAGATTGATCTATGTTTCTAAACAATTACTTTGATTTCAAAGTTCTGACATGTCCAGTAAAAGTCGTTGAAAATGAGATAACATACTATTTCATTCGAATTTTGTTAGGCTAATAATTTAAATGTAAGGTTTTTAATGGAACTGGAATGCGATGATACTTTTAAGCTTTATTTTGGCGTAAACCATATGTGGTTATAACCGTGATTAACAACTATAACAGCTTGGTCATTAATACAATAATTTTATATATATATATATATTTATATATATATCTTCGTGAATAATGTAGACATAAATTCGATAGAAATAATTATTTTTATATGTATTTTAGCAGTGGCCGCATGCTCTAAGGCGGGGATTCAAAACCTTTTTCACTCCAGGGCACACTTAGTCCAAGACAATATTTCCACGCCACACTTGTGTAAAGGCTGTAATATAATACATTTTTTCTATTAAATTTAGTTAAAATTTAAAATTATGAGTATAGAGATGCAGTCGACAATAAGTGTATTCTTCTATCGATGCCTCCATCTACTATCAGAGCAAATTGCCCGTTTACTTTAATTATTTCAACAACATTTGGACTGATGCTATCAGATATTTAAGAAATACGTCGGTCTATCCTATTATTTGATAAAGACACGTTTGAAATTCACTCTTTAAATTATTTTATAAGCATGGTTTCGATAATGACCTGTCAAGTTGGCCCAATCAAATTCAACAATAACATGTGGTCTCGTGTTGTTTTTTTTGCGATCAATTCAGCAACTTTGAATGACGCCTCAGGTGCACTACCGGAAATTTAAACAATTTTTTCAATTTTATTTGTGTCTTGTGTTGGGATGATGGTTTTTTGGGACTCATTGGAATTTTTGGTGGTTGGATGCCGCTTTATTTGGCTCAGAACCATTGTTTCTTTTCTCAGTCTTTCTCCATACAAGATGAAGATAGAAACTGGTCGGCCACAATCTTCTTTTCAAGTGAAACCTAAAATTATCCATCGCTATAACACTTTGGAAGACTTAAAACTGGAACTAGTAGTAGATTTAGCACGAGATGTTTAGTTAAATTAAAATATTAGGAAATTTTGGTGGCACACCTGTTTGGAACCACTGCTTTAAGGCATCAGTCTCCCAATAAACTAGACTTCCTATGACAGGAAGATCGTGGTTCAAATCCCCATCGGGTGTATGAAGCTTTTTTAATGGCCTATCTCTCTCTCTCTCTCTCTCTCTCTCTCTCTCTCTACGCAAATGTAGGTAAATTCCTTATAAATCCCGCTCTCATCTCTTCTTCACAAGTGTAAATATGCTCAATAGCCGGAACGGATGGTAAAAGATGCGTCGCACGAAAATAAAAGTGAACATAGGCTGAAAATATCGGGAAAAATCTAACATATTAAATCATTTTAGTCATCGATTGGGATTGAACCAGGACAATCCATACCTGTAATTGGCCCTCTTAACCACTTAAACGAGCATTGCACCAATCAATGGTGAGAACTAGTTTTACCTCCAACTTATTGGCTTAGAGATAAATTATAGCTGTGACTTGCACCTTTTTTAAAAATAGGAACGCACCTACGTAGGGTTCCTTAAAAAAAAAGAAGTTTGTAACTGAATCAAAGTACTACATCTACAGATTGCTTCGAGACCCAGACATAAAATATAGCTCTGGTTACTTATTCTAAATTTATGTTTCAGTCTTAGACAATTACACTCTTTTATCTTTGGACTTGTAAGGACTGGAATAAAAGGATTCGATGATGCGTTTCCAGTTTACAATTCGGATGACATTTTTATTTTTACCGCACAACAATCATTCGAATGAAATGGTTATTGTGATGTTTGGGTTCAAAAGTCCTACTGCACGTTTTGTAGTATCAGTAAATTGAATTAGGGTTTATATTTTTGTTTTTGTTTATTTTATTCATTAGTTACTAACCACTTAGTGATTCTATTTGATTCACTTTACAAAAAACTTATACGATTCAAGGCTCTTGAAACGAAATTTATAGAAGGTACTTCAAATGTAAGATATAATAATACATATATTAAGATTTTTCATACCCAAAATAGACCTTCAATATAGGTCATACATGAAGACATATACTGATTATATAATGAATTCTATAACATTTGAACGATTGCCATTCCGAATTCGATTTAATTGCTCCACGTCTTTATACCACTATAAACCATTTGTATATCTACACTAAGGGTGTAGGGATGTGGAAGATTACATTTTAGAGTAAAAATACCCACATTTGTACAGAGGAATAGCGGAAAAACCATTCAGGAAAGAAAATGCCTAATTTAAGTCCGGCCTGGAAAAGTTGATATCCCAGTCATTGACATACCCGATATAATTATACTCATACTTTTATCGGCTTATCATTAGCGCCGATTACAAATTATTAAAATTACTACAGTCCAATTTTCAAAGGAAGACAGCTAGACAATTTACTACATCAACTACATTTATACATCAGGTTATGTGATTTGCAGCTGTTACTTTTTATAAGTATTATCAATAGCTATTAAATCTATCATTGTTCCCTGTAACAACAAAAAGTTCGTGTCCCTAAAAGGCTCTTCCTATGAAAATCCCACTATAGCGTTAACTCGCCATCACCCCCATAAATATAACTTGTGTACCTTGCATGGATGCGAGCCTTTGTTCGTTTTCTAATATTATATTTTATCATCGCGTCTTACCACCTGTTCAGGTTATACGTGTGTATGATTACAATAATAGGCTCGGTATGAGAAAGGAAGCATTTTAGAGGTAGTCTACCCGCATTTACATGGAAGTAAGAGTGGAAAACCATTTAGGGAAAAACCAATCTCAATAAACCCAACCGAGAGTCGAACCCTAATCTCCCCTTCCTCTTCATCAGCAGATTAAGTTATTTGATTTAAAGAAATTGTGCTGACATTTTTTTGAGATGTATGTTCATTCTTAATTTTCTACTTTGATTTTAATTGTTAGATGTACAAAAACTATTACATTTATAATATATCCTTGTGATCCATTTTGAGTGTAAGAAACATTAAACATAGTCACATAAATATTTACATGACTGGGCTTTGGAAAGGAGAGAACTGTTTTTAGGATCAAACATTTTTTGAGATCCGCTTCAGTGGCTGAAGGGTCTAAGTCACTTTTGTGTTAGGATGTCCTGCTGATGATGGGTAGATCGGAGCTCGAATCGCGGTTGGCTCTACTGAGGATGGTTTCTCATAAATGGTTTACTACTCTCTTTCTTTCAATATATATATCCGCGTTACCTTAACAGGAAGTAAGACGCGGTAGTAAAAAAAAAAACGAGAGTTGATTTTGAGGAACAATAATACTAATGCTTATCACCGCGTCTAACTAACCATTCGGGTTATACGCTTTAGTACTAATTACGCTAATGGGTTAGGAATTGGAAAGGTTGAATATAAAGAAGGAAGCAAACCCGCATTTGCGTGGAAGAAGAGTGGAAAACCATTTAGGAAAAATCGCCTCCAGTTCACCCGAGTGAGATTCGAACCTCGATCTCCTCGCCCTCGTAGGTGACCTGGCGGTCTAGGGGTAAGGTGTCAGACTTCTATGCTGGCGGCCGGGGTTCAATCCTCGGTCCCGGCAAAGATTTATCTGATTACCAAACCCTTCCTTCACCTCTGACAAGACATCTTGTGAATGTGAGGAATGCCAGGCCTCCACCGTGGTTCGGATTCCACGTTAAACTGTAGGTCCTTCATTTCATCTCACAATCACCCTACCATTACACATTAGCGTAAGTGCGTATAACCCGAACGGGTAGTAAGACGCGGTGCTAATAATAATAATAATAATAATCCTCGCCCTCGGCAGTCTAGCTCTACACGAAACTAGCGCATTAGCTAACTACGCCATGGAGGCGGGTAGTTTGAGGAACAAATTTTTTTTTTAAATGCTTTAATTTCTATAAATATATTCTATTTATTTATTTGGGGTATTTAACGTGCACTTTCTGAACCGACTGATTATATCAGCACATGACAATACCTATGAGCGAGCGTGAAAGGGTCTACCAAATTTGCCGTGAAAGGTATTCTCACATTATAATATCAAAGTTTATTTTACATGCGACAATTGAGGCCCGGTGCCCACGAGGGCCGTGCGTCATCTTTGCAGTCGCGTTATCTGACTTTCTTTGATTCGAATGGAGTTCTACGGGACGCGAGGTCTGGCGTCAAGTTGGCGTCATCGCTGCGTTAAGACTAGTGACGCGGGTTTCAAAACGGGGCGGTGACGCTACCACTCAGCGTTCTGTAAGTCCCTGTGAAGACAAAGAGCAGTACACATGAACTGCGTGCGCCAATGTGACGGTAATCAGTGTACAGCCAGAATGGAAGACGAACTAGTCACATAATTTTTTATCAATGAGGTGTGGGGTAACCTGTCATTTAGAAGTCATCCCTAGAAGAAAACCACGACAGAAATTTTAAAAAACAAGCAGCATAGATGGAGATATGCAAGACGCTATATCTAAATACTGATGAAATGGAAGCCATAATGCTAAAGCGACTCGGCGAGTTCTATCTCAATATTTTTTTCTAATACTTTTTATGAATTGGGAAAAAATATTCTCTATATACAGTGGAACTTCGTTTATAAAGACTAACCGAGACCATATGTCATCTGGATTACCCGGATTATCCGTAAATTATAGTAAAAGTGCATTAAAACTATATACATTACTACCTACCATTTATTTTCACAACAATAATTTATAAAATACTTGAAACATGTCACAACCACTGTTAACTTATAAGATAATAAGCGGAGACCCAATGTTAGGCAAAATGCCTATACATTATTGAATTACAGACATCATTAAAATGACTTATAAGTTAATGTCAGGGTATTAGAGTTGTGTACATCAAAGATAAGTTTCCTATTTTTATCTGCTCCCGGGGTGTACTTATCACGGGCATGGCTTCAAACCGTCTGAGACCGAGAGTTGCATCTAAATAGACGAAAGTCGATAGTGTGCAGTGCTTCGGGTGCTGTGACGTGGCGTCAACTTAGCGTCACCAGACGCAGGTCGCTTGTGTGAACTGCTTTTAGCGGTGACGCAGCGTCACAGGACGCGACTGCAAAGATGACGCACGTCGCTCTTACGCACCCGGCCCGACGTGGGACCGTCGTCTTTACTTCTCCTCCGGAAGGAAGTTGTGCTACTGATCTTTATCGCTCGAGGAAAATCCATTGACCCCAGTTGGAATTAAGTCCACTAGCATCAGGTCGTGGTGAGAGCGCTTTACCGCAAGAACACCGAGGTAGACTAAAAAAACTTACGTAAATATTAATTTTAATCAAAAATCTATTTATTTTTATACCTAAAAATCAGTACGGTATGTGTTTATGAGGTTTCAAAGAATTTATAAATAATAACTTACAATACACACGGTTTACAAACATTGAAAATCGCTTTTAATGAATGAATTAATCTATTCAAACGAGCCTTTTATCTTTGTAATACTTGAATGAAAGACTACAAACAATTAATTAATAAATATATACTACAATATACAAGTATCTTACGGTTAACATATTTTTCTCTCCATAGTGTCCTCCAGAAAATAAAAAATAAATGGTACGGAACTCCACACGGAATTTCTCGCTCTATTGTTTGAAAATGGAGATATTTACTCAAAACTCGTAATAGATGTGAAACAAATAATATACACTAGCAAACCAAAGCATGATTTGCACTATACTAGGGGGGAAAATTTAATCCCAGTTTTAAATGTTATGATTTTATTTTTAAAGAATTAATGTCCTCATTTATATGTTTGTGCCGATAAAAAAATATATTGATATTGGCTCCACAAAGGTCAACACTTCGTATTAAAATTTCGACTTCCGGTTAAAATTTTCGACATTTTATTAGGTGTTGCACATCTTCAGGTCATCGCATTACTATTAAATTCTTCATTTATAAATTTTGACCTATAACAAATTTAAATATTTACTATTGAGTCTAAAATTGAGATAGATCGTTGTTTCTCCTAGGAGGTTTAAGGAAAAATAACATAAACTTTTTGAGATACTTACTTATCTTTAATTACTCTATGGCATTGGATAATTATTGCGTTAAAACTTAAGAGGTACGTCTTTACAACTAAAACTTACAAAATGGTATTAATATATTTGGCAATATCTAAGAAACTGTTGGTTTTATAAAAATATATTTCATATAAAAGTTTTTTATTTTTAATAGTACTACAATTTTTCACTGATAAGTTATTTAGTATCTCAAATAGTTGCGTAGATACGTAAATTTCAGCTTCTGTAAAGTACCCTAAAAGTCATTTTCATGGGAAAATGAAAATAGCCAGTTTATTTATAATGTTAATCAAGACCTAGATACGAATTTGAATCAAATTCGTTAGAAATGTTTTGGGAAGATTGGTTTTTTTTCACCCTTTATTAAACCACTTTTAATTTTAAGTTTAAACAGACATACAAACAGACGGCATTGCAAAGACCACTTTTAGGGTTCTGGGGGTCATGAGACGTCAACATCCATCAACATTTCAGGTTATATTTTTTTACGGTCGCAATAATTTTACCTTTTGTGTTCGAAAAGTTAAAAAATATATACATACATAATTGCATATAGCTTGAATGTTATTGGTTTTATAAAAATTTGTTTCGAATAAAATATTTGTATTATAAATAGATATACAGATTTGTAGTAATTTCCTATCTCAAATAGTTTCGAAAATATGACAAGAAAGGAGAATATAAGCATCAGACCCGAGCCCTTAAAGTTATTGTGCTGAAATATTGAGAGTAGCCATTTGATTGGGAATATTTAAAATGTTTTGAAATGAAATTTAATCAAAATCGTTCGAGCCGATTTTAAGAAAATCGACTTTTTCTCCTTTCGCCCTTCAGTAAATTACTCTTCATTTTAGGGTTGGATATCCAATTACAAAAATCTCTCGGGGCAACCTTATGAAAACCCTAGGTACCATGTTTTAGCCCGATCGGTAAAATAGCTTAGGCTCTACTCCTAGGTACAGACAGACGGAAATTCAAAAAACACTTTTTCGGATTCGGGGGGTCATGAAACGTAGAGTATCATAAAAATCTTGAGTTCGATTTTTTTTGACGATCACAATACGTTCTCTACCTGTAGGATAGCGAGAAAGTAAAAAGGCGAACTTGTCGAACATAACTCTTACCGTTCGAATGATGTATGTACAACAGATGCAACATAAAACAAAGCTAGTTTAAGAAACATTTGAATTGACTTGCTAATGAAACTACTCTTCGTGTTTTAATTACAATGGAATGCAATTAACATGTCCATACTTCCTCATACCACGTGAATCATGGGCGCGATATATCTCTCCTGTACAACCTGTTACAATAAATAACTATCACAGACCTCTTCTTACAATACGATGGAGTATATTCGACATAGAAGTGTTGGTAACTGACAACTAACAGGAGATGAATAAACGGTTAAAAGAAATACATAATTAAAAACAAATGGTTTGTTGTGAAAGTTCTGACTGGCAGAAGTTTCAAAATATGGTCTTGTAGATCATATAGTTTGACGAATGGATACATGAGAGTAAGGTTGGGGACTTTTGATAGCTGTCAGCAATGACTACTCCTATGGCGAATGGACTATACGTACAATACGACAGTGTTGCGGAACAGCCTAACCTTCCTCTACATCTACTAACGATGTATTTATCTCCTTTTTACTTTCTCGCTATCTTACAGGCATAGAAAGTATTGTGATCGCCAAATAAATTGAACTCGAGAATTTTATGGATCTCGAAGTTTCGTGAAGCCACCCCCCACCCCGGAATACGAAAAAGTTTTTTTTTAAATTTCTGTCTGTCTGTAGCTCAAAATAGAGCCTAAACCATTTTACCGATCGGGCTAAAATCATAGGATTGCCCCGAGGGGTTTTTGGAATTGGATATCTAACCCTAAAATTAAGGGCGGAAAGACAAAAAATCGATTTTGTCAAAATCTGTTCTAACGATTCTAGTTAGATTTCATTTCTAAGATTTGATCAATATTACAAACCAAATGCCTACTCTCAACTTTTCGTCAAATTGAATTTAAGGGTTCTCTGGTCTGATGTCTAAATTCTAATTTTTAATTGTATCTCTGTAAGTCTTTGAGATATGAAATTACTTATCATTGCATACATGTGGATCTATTTATAATAAACATCTTTTACTTGAAATATATTTTTATAAAACCAAAGGTTTTCAAGCTATACACAAATATATTTTTCTTTTAACTTTGCCAACACTTTAAGTATTACGACCGTCAAAAAAAATTACCCCGAGATGTTGATGGATGTCGACGTTTCATGACCCTTCGAACCCTAAAAAAGTGGTTTTTGCAACGCCGTCTGTCAAATCCAAAAATTTTAACCATTCTATCTCTCTCATTTTAGGCTCATTAGTCAATAATTACCTATTTTATTGGTCAAAATTTATAAAAGATAAATTTAATAGCAATGCGATAAGCATAAGATTTGCATCCTCTAGTAAAATGAAGAAAATTTTAACCCCAAGTCAAAATTTTAATACGAAATGTTGACCCTTGGAAACCTAATATCGATATATTTTATTTGTCCAAATGTAAAAAGACGTTAATTCTTTAAAAATATAATTATGAAATTTAAAACTATGAGTCAAAAAATGTTTTACGCATGTCTAGCGCAATTGGTTCTCGGGTTTGCTTGTGTATATTATATTACGAATTTTGAGTAAACTTCTCCATTTCTAAACAATATAGCGAGAAAGTTCGTGCGGAGCTTTGTACCATTTTGTTTATTTGAAATAGATCTAGATCTGCCCTTGCAAACATGGAGTATTGATATAATCTAACTAAGATGTAGGTCCCAAATTCGATTCCAGCCGTAAAATAAAAATTTCGTTTTACCTGAGGAAAAAAATAACAATATGGGGTTTGTTTGATGTGTCTTTTCTAGAACTAAATTATTATGTAGCATTAATAATCGGCGTGGTAATTAATTGCGTTGTATATTTAATTATTTATTTCCCGTCGTCGTAGAATAGTGGTAAGGAATGCCGATTACAGGAATCGCTAATTAGAATCCACGTAGTGTAAAAACTTGATTTTAAAATATATGTACGGCTCATAGGTTTATCTTATTAACCAAAAATGTTATTCTTGGTGCCAGATTAATCTTTTCGTCCAACCTTTTTGTAAAAGTTTATGGAGACTATTAATAGCTCAACTTAAAGGGTTGGGGTGAGGAATATAGTAATATAACGGTAAAATACATATTTTAAATATTTTTTTAGTAGGCCTAGTCCTACAAAATTGCAGTACGTATCTCAAAGAGTTGGGGGTGGGGGGCGGGAGGGGGATATTACAAAAATTGGAAATATCCACTAATCTAATGTGCCCTATAATTAATTTTCCTGGAAAAATGAGGTTAGTGATTTTGTTTGTAATATTAAATAGTATCTAGATACAAATTTTACTAAAAATAGTTTGAGCTGATTTCGGGAAAATGGATTATTTTCCTCTCCTTTCGCCCTTAATTTAAGATTACGATAGATAATTCCAAAAAACCCTCTGGAAAGCCTTATGAAAACCCTAGAGAGAAAGTTCTAGTCCGATTGGTAAAATGTTTTCTGCCATAAGCTGAGATACAGACGGACGGAATCACGAAAATAACTTTTTTTGGCTTAGTGAGTCATGCACTAAATGTCGATATCCATCAAAATCTTAGTGTTTTTTTTAAAGATCACAATACTTACTCTTTCCGAGGGGTTACGAAAAAGTAAAACTATACAAGTAGGCTATAAGTGTCCATAAGCTACGTAAGCATACCAAAGAGGGGAAAAGGGGAGTAATGCTCGGCGTGGCCAAACGTGATGAGGGGTGGGAAGGTGAGTCGTATAATCCGTGACGTCACATTACATTTAAGCGTATCGGGCAGCGGTCTGTGTAATAAACCCGACTGCGCGCACGTATCAACAAATAAAGATCGAATCAACTTCGATCGTCGAGCTTGGCGAACATGTTTCATTAAAAAAAAATACTTTAAATAGGCTCTACAATTAATAAAACTATTTTCTTATCACATCGTCTTACTACCCTTTCGGGTTGTACACATATATTATTATTATTACTACCGCGTCTTACTACCCGTTCGGGTTATACGCACTTACGCTAATGTGTAATGGTGGGGTGATTGTGAGATGAAATTGAGGACCTAGAGTTTAACGTGGAATCCGAACCACGGTGGAGGCCTGGCATTCCTCACATTCACAAAGATGTCTTGTCAGAGGTAAAGGAAGGGTTTGGTAATCAGATAAATCTTTGCCGGGACCGAAGATTGAACCCCGGACCCCAGCACAAAGGTCCGACACCTTACCCCTAGACCACCAGGTCTTCAGTGCACCTGACCGATATCCCGTCTTGGACAGTCTATTCTATTGTGAGATTAGTGCCTTAGACCATGCCACCACAATATTATTTAAATAAGGGGGTCAGGGTAAGTGATATTGTGACGTAGTATTAGAAAAGGGGAGTTCACAAAATTTTAACATTTGAGGGTATGGCGAAAAAAAAAATACTAGCGTGATGTAGTTAATGGACTAACCCAATTCTATTTTTTATAATTACTTTAAATTGTTGACCAAGTTTAGAGGCACTCGTTACAAACAGTGGCGTATTCTCCGGGTATGCTAGACCTGCACCGCATACCCAAAATTATATGGACTAGTTTTTTGTTTAATTCAATGTTGTCTGTGTGAACTGTGTAAATACTAATGTTTAGATTGTTAATAAATATACATGTAATGAATGATTAATTTTAAAACTAATATTGGTTCATATTCCAAAAATACTGTGTTTTAAGTAATTCTTCTTCCAAAAGGCTATACTTAGCACAATAGTAAACCCAGGGCTTGCTACTTGAAAAACGCAAGGCAAGCTAGGGAGGCTCTAATGACCTTGCCCAATATCTAAGGGGTGGCAACATATTCCTTTCCGCTCTCCCATAAGTAATTGGTCAATGAGCTCGGGTTTTCACAACCAATGTCATGCTGTTCTTGTGAAGCAAGCTAAGCATTGTGCCAACTATTGAAAAAAAGATTCAAGATCACAATGTTTATTTATTAAGTTAATTTAGTATAGTTTAAGTAAAAATACATAAAATAAATATATAATTAATTGTAAAATAATACTTAATATACGTAACAAGCTTTAAATTATACACTAATTAACAACATTGATTTATGTTTAGGTATTCTAGTCACATGTATTATCATTATCATTTAACCATTCTTTCAAATGTAGGCATTTCAGCACTGAGAGTGGGAAAGGGGAAGGGGTGTTAAGGCGGGTGACGAGGATACGTTAACCGTTGTTGACGGTAATTCCTGTTTTTCTGCAGTAGAAAGGATCGTGGAGTTTTAAGAGTGTTCTTTTAGTTTTTGTTTTACTTTAAAGACTTATTAGTCAAATTGTGATTGCATATAATTATACATCAAAGAATCCCAAAAGTCAGGAGTGTGACTTTATTATTTCAAGAGGATTTAGAAGGAAAAGGTAAAATAAAAAACATATTTTCTTATAATTTACTTAATCAGTGGCGCACCCAGCCATTTACTTTGGGGGGAGTCATTCAATCAAGGCTGTAGCCAGAATGACATTTTGATGGAGAGAGCGGGTTTGGGGTTGCACAGCCTCCTAAGCCCTGAAGGCCGAGAATATTTATAAATATTAAATGATTTTATAAATAATCTTGAGTAGTTTTATAGTAATTAAGTAATTTAAATAATACAAATAGTATCGAAGCTATTATTTGTATGTTTTTTTCCAATTGTTAATTTTGTGTGTAATGGTAAACATTTAGAATATTAGGCTTAAGTCTGGAGCCTGGTCTTAAAAGGTAGCATATACATTCGACACATCTTCAATGTTAGTTATACTTAATATTATCTAAATTTCTATTAATATTATTTGTGGTGTTGGGGAAAGAGGGGGGGGGGGTCAAATACCATGTTTCCCCCTCTACCCCTTGGGGGCACCATTGCTTGCAGCAAAAGATATGTGTAAATATCTTAACAATAAACCAAGGACGTAGTGATAGAGTATTAATAGTCCGAAATAATTTCCCCATGTTAGTCAGAGCTTACGCATCAAAATATCTTCTGGAGCATAAATTCTCAAGTTGGGAGACTCGTTTGTTCCCAAGTAGCAATGTGTGAGATAAGTTAGGCTTTAATAAATAGTTTTAATTGCAACGTGAGTTGGACAATCCACCTGATTCCCTCTCACCAAGATCTGATGGACGCTTGA
The DNA here is from genome assembly GCA_901482245.1 of Timema douglasi. Lineage (NCBI taxonomy): Eukaryota > Metazoa > Arthropoda > Insecta > Phasmatodea > Timematidae > Timema > Timema douglasi. The sequence goes on from CABEEJ010005012.1 coordinate 39,493, forward strand.
TCGATGTATCACTTCGTTTTACTCTTATTATGATTGTTTGCTTTGAGTATTGCTAATTGTGTGTTTTTAATTACACTCGGCTAATTGAATAGGATCTGTCTCTCTTAGGCATTCAGAAATGTGCCCATACCACTCTTAGCCCCGACATTAATATTTACTTAAATTTATAACCATGTAGATATCATTACAATTTGAGGACCGCCTATGTGGTCTAGTGGCCATAGGTTATGGCTACTGACCCAGAGGTCTCGGGTTTGATTCCCGGCGCGTCCAGATTATCTGAGAAGCAGTGGGTATGAAACAGGTTAGATGCAGCCTAGAGTGGATAAATAAGTAGCTAATCGAATAAAGTAGTAGTGGATCCGGTATAGAAAGCTGAGCTTAATGGCTGGAGTCATCGTTGTGCTGACCACATGTTACCCTCTATCCGCAAGAGTTGGCACTAATTAACCAAACAGTTTGGTAGCCACTCGGTAGGTATAGCCTGAATGCGGCTTGACACCATGGAGTTACTTTTATTACATTTTGAGTGGAGGGTAATCATCGTTATGGATAAATAAAAGAAGAGAGAATATGGGAGTGGAAGAGGGGGGCCTCGAAATTTCCTAAGATAGCATACAATTAAAGGAAAATAATAAATGTTCGAGAACTACTGTTATATATGAACACATCTTCAAATATATCCCTTGAAATAATCCCTTGACGTTCTTTGACAACGGTGGTTGAGGGTCCTCGGACCCCAAATCTCCGTTGCAACTTTTAGAATACAGCATACCTATTAATTTTTCTCAGAATACGCCACTGGTTACAAACGAGTTTACCATATATATTATTCCGAGCGGGCTCTCATCAATCTTTCAGACAACCCACTTGTGCCCCCTCAGGCGACTAGACAGGCAGGCTGGACAAATCCCCTCATTGAATGTGGGATAAGTAGAAAGCGGGCTACGGCTGTGAATACAAAATTTTGGGTGCAATTTGAGACAAAGTGGAAGTTTTTTTTAAATATCTTCGCCGCGTGAGAAATTCCAAGGTATTTGACTAATTCGAGGCGGCTATCTGCCAACCGAAACTATAGGCAGTATTAACAACACGGTGAAAATTACCTTGGAACAGGAAGTTTCACAATTTATACCTACTTTTCTCAATTCACGCGATTTAGATCGACGTATGGCGTTTGGACTGAGACAAAAAAAAAATGTATTGAGCTCAAAATGTTTCACTGCTCCTTTCAGAAATTGTATAGAGCTTCAAGATGTTTTTTATTTGTAACAATTGAGAAGCTGTTTTCAACCCAATTATGTTTATACATTAAACATTCATTAAGTTAAGGACCTACATTTTTATACATGCTAAGAATGTATTCAAATAAATTGTTTTTATAACAAAATAAGAAAACAATCTACGCAAACTTAAGTAAACTATTTTTTAGAAATAAACTTTATTGAAAATTTTTCACATTTTGTCACTTTTTAATATCATCTAATTTTTTTTTATTCACTTATAACATGTTATGCATGACCAGTGAATTTCTGGTATATCTGATGAGCCAAATAAAATGTTTAGCTAGAAGTGATCATTGATTTAGCCAGATTTTGACAGAGATTTGTTCTTGTATGTTAGAAAAGAATATGGATAGCAATGCTCTTGCGGCGATGTGGAGGGAAGGAGGGGGGTCGAATGTTATACCGCTTCTCAACAGGCAAAAATAAAACAATTTAAATGTAAACATTGCACTAATAGCTGTCAGAAATATTGACAAAATATATTCATATACAAAATTCAGAGCTTTTAGGGTAAAAAAATAAAAATACCTACGTTTAATATTATGACTTATCAACACACTGTAGATATTTTATATTTATCAATAAAGATACGAAAACAATTTTTGAATCTTAACGACGTTGCCTACATTTTATTCAGAGAGTTTAAAGATATAACGTTGAAACAAAAACATTAAATTCTTAAATAATTCTAAAAATACTCCTACAGTGTCACAAAATTATTATTTTTATCTTGAACTAGTTTTTTTTTAATAAACGTATTATTTAATAAATACCATACAGCATAGGCTATTTAGTTTAGTCACAAAAATGGCCTACAGGAGTCTTCCTGCCAGGATTTAGTTTGAAAAATGTCAGTGATAGCATATGTCTATCTAGAATGAGAAACAAGAAAAAGGTAATATTAAAAAGCCAGTCAATGTTTTCAAGGTGGAAGTAGTATAGGAAATGTAAACTCGTCAGAGGAAGAGGTGAAGAGTATCAGTAGATGAAAAAGAGCCCTTGCTGGGAGAACTGCTCATTTTCTTCCCCCTCTTTCTACTTCGTAGATTGGTGTCTAATTGTGATAGTACTTGGACTGCTTAGGTGCGCCAAGCTAAGCCAAATAGCTTCGAAATCTCCAAGAAGGCAACATTGTTAATTTACAAAATCTTATATTGGAAAGTAAACATAAAATCTCCTATTCACACTGTACACAACGTGTCTCTGATAACATTAACACTCTAGTGGCCTGCAAGATCTCTAACGGTATTGTGTATTGCTGTTAAGGGCAGTTGGCAGTTATTGTCAGCAGAGATTAGTCCTGTTCCATATTGCAACCAACCCTCTCCCCTACCATTAACAATTAACTTAATGAACTTTGCAAAAGTTGCTTAACAAAATTACTGTAAATTATTTTGATGCTCAAAGGAACTATATTGAAGGAATTTAAGCAGCTAAGAAGGATTATGACATCTTAAGAAAACTAACTAACGAGAGGGAAATAAAACTGGAGGACGAGTCTAATTCCATCATAACATTGAAAGAATGTTATATTTGTAAATTAAATCAAGTACAATCTTAGAGTTAGGAGTCTCCAACAGAAAATAAAAATCTTTTAAAAAGCTAAAATGGCTTAAGCCATATTTTAGAAAAGCTCCTTACGCAGGGAAAGAAAATAGGTTTCCGTGATTGAGTATTAGATAAAATTCAATGTGTAGTGAAAAATAAAAGGCTGTTTTCATAACATCCTTTTCTATAATTGTACCACCTAAGAGTTACTTTTTTTTTTTACATGTTCCAGATTTTCATCAAATGTGATTTTCCAGTGTAGTGTTATTATTATTATTATTATTATTATTATTATTATTATTATTAGCACCGCGTCTTACTACCCGTTCGGGTTATACGCACTTACGCTAATGTGTAATGTTAGGGTGATTGTGAGATGAAATGAAGGACCTACAGTTTAACGTGGAATCCGAACCACGGTGGAGGCCTGATATTCCCCACATTCACAAGATGTTTTGTCAGAGGTGAAGGAAGGGTTTGGTAATCAGATAAATCTATGCCGGGACCGAAGATTGAACCCCGGCCGCCAGCATAGAAGTCTGACACCTTACCCCTAGACCGCCAGGTCACCTCCAGTGTAGTGGTTATACAATTAAATAATATAAAAACACACTAGAACACAATATATTAAAATTAACATTTTACACAAATTATGAGCTGTTCATGAATATTTTTATATTAAATATTGAACATTTATACGAGGACCAATATAGCTCGGTAGTGGGGCATTAGCACGCTAAACTATAGCTCGCGGCCGCCTAGAGGAGAAAGTGGGGTGGGTCAAGTGTTAAAATGGAGCAGTTTGACCCAAACCTTTCTCTTTTACATGGACAAGTCTTGCCATTGTCATAGCAAATATGCATTCAAGGCTTTTATTTTTCCTTTTTTATTATTGATTTTTCAAACCCACAAAGGCTCTTAAGCATTTTAAATATGAGAATAATATGGCTAATAATGAGAGGACACGCTTATCTTTTTTCATGAAAATAGTTTAAATCTAATGTTGATGAAAAAATTAACAAAGCACGCAAATTCAATTAATTTTTTTGTGTGTGAAGTTTTATTTGAAAGTAAAGGAAAACGTTAATTTTGGAGCTTAAGGGAGCTTGAGGTGGACTATTCTATATTCTTCTTCTTTTTTTACCCTAAGAAAAGTCAATTTGTATACATTTCCACCATTTTATTAAATGTATGTCACGTTTGGTCACGTCTAACTTGCTTCGGTGGCTGCATGGCCTTAGGCGCTACTTCCGCAATAGACTAGACAGCCGATGATGGGGAGATCGTGGTTTGATCTCAGTCGGGTGTATTGAGGGTGGTTTTCTCGAAATGATTTCTCACTCTCTCTCCCCACGAAAATGCGGGTACACTTCCTTTAAGTTCAACCTTCTCCAATTTAAATCAACTAGCGTAACAAGTACAAAACAAATCACTTTTATCACTATTGATTTAAACTGTTACAACATTTCCCACACTGTAATAATGTTATTTGATAGTTTTTAAAAACCATCTTAAAATATGCTTTAGTCAATTTAAATATGAAAATGAGGCTCACTTGCTAAAACACGCCTATAAATTGCGTTCTTTGAACATAGAGTACATATTATCAAAATATAAAATTTAATTTAGCTTAATATGAGACACACCACCTAACACTTTATATTCAAATCCCACTCGTTCACAACTTTATTAGTTAATTAATTATGTCTTATTTGAATTATTGCTTATTTTGTTAATAAGACAAGTTGGTCACTTTTGATCTAAGATGGTTACTACTAACAAACGAATCTTGAAATATTGGCTTGTCATCACTATTGTGGGTTGTACTCCTGTTTTAAAAACGAGAGATCCTTGGCCAAAGACGTTAGTCTGACCACCCTTGCTGGTAAAGTCGTTGGCCATCGTCAAACAGGTATAGGAGAGCTACTCTGGTAATGAACTAATGACATGCTTTAAGACCTACTTGTCGGTGGGAGGAGGGGGGTAATGTCTCACATAAGTTGTAACTAACAACTAGAACAGCAGAAAAATTAATCGAGTTTATTTCTCGAGCTACTTATATAAACATTATGATGAGGGAATANCACGTCCTAAGGGTGCGCAGTGCGCGCCCTGTCCGCGGGGAGCGCCGCGAGCATAAACAGTCCGAGCATGGCTTGGTGTGTGGATAGCACGCCTGACTGACATGGAAGACAGCCATGTGTCCCCTAGATTTTCTACACAATGTTGTGTTCACCGGGACATACTAGCCTTGCTATCCACATATTTAAACTAAAGTTGATAAAGTTGATGAAGGTATAATCTATAGCAAACTAACCCGAAATTTCATGGAGAGTTGACGGCAATTTTTTTTTCTTGGGGAAAAAACAACTTTATCACACTCGAGCAGGATTCGAACCCCAATCTTCCCTTCGTCGGCAATTCAGTATATTGCAAGAGTGATGCTTTAGACAATGCGACCTTCAAAAGAGTTTTTTTTCTACATTTTAATTTAATATTAAAATGCTGGTGCAGTTCCTTAAACGTTACCTTACTATATTGGTCTTATTTGCTGGATACTTTAAACCTCTGTTAGTCTTTTCTGGCAGTAGAGCGTAATTGTGATATTTTCTGATGTGGCCAATGTATCTTGGAGGGGAAAGGGGGTGTAATCGATTATAATTTGCTCAAAGACTACTATTCAGAAGACGCTATAAATAATATCCTATACGTTTCAAGAGTATGAAGAATAAACACGGTGTGAGCTCAACGCGCGAATAAAAAACGAACCGTGGCTTTGAATGCTTATTAAAAGTGTTGGTCCTTTTTCTTATTATCTTTGGTTCGAGACCTGTAAGGTACAGTACATCAAGGAATAGTAGACAGGATACTATTGGTTCACAGATAAGTATAAAGTATAGCGCCCTAAAGGTTTTCCTTGCCTTAGTGAATTATTTTAATATTCAATACAGCTCTTGGAAAGTTAAGAGAAAAAAAGTCCCTTAAAAAAATTAAGATTACTCTACCCTTGATTTTTATTTAAAAAATAATAACATAAAGAGTTTTAAGAATAAAAGAGTATGTATGATTCGGTATATTAATTTTGTTGAAGCGATAGGATCATGCAAGGATAAGGACGTGTGGAGAAAGTTATGATGATGGATTAATACAGGTGTTGTTTTTTTAGTTACGTGCACAGTTTCTTGCCTACTCCGTGAGGGAGCACCGCGATTAGATATTTATACCCAGAACAGTATAGACAATTCAAACATATTTCTTTGCGACCTACATTAATAACATTTTTATTTGTTATTTGTGTTATTCTATAGGTATTGATAATATCTATCAAAAGTGACGTCTTCAGATAACACGACTTTCTGTATGAATGTATTAAAACTTTAAGAAACCTTATAACTAGCTTATACTGTTCTTCCAACCAAAATCTGACTATATGTTTAAATCAATCATGATTAAGTGCAGTATTAGTCTAATTCATTCTCTACGCCACTCGCTCACTGCTGTGGATACCATGGATAATACAAGAAACGCAAAACAGTTGATTTTTAAGGGGCTAGAACAATCTAGCAGGAATTATTAGCGTCAGATACCAAGTGGGTCTATGACGTTACAGGGTGGAGATGTTCGTCAGTTTGAGAACAAAGAGAAGGAAATTACATAATTAGATTCACAAAGATTCATTCTACGTCACCCGCCTCGGTGGCGTAGTTGGCTAACGCGCTAGTCGTGTTGAGCTCGACTGCTGAGGACGGGGAGATCGAGGTTCAAATCTCAGGTCAGGGGGAACGGCGGGGAGGGGGGGTGTCTCTACGCAAATGCGGGTTCACTTCCTCTAATTAAACCTTTCCAATTCATAATCCATTAGCGTAATTATTACTTAAAGCGTGTAACCCGAACGGGTAGAAAGACGTGGTGCTAAATAATAATAATAATAATAATAAACATTCTACGCTTCTATACCAGTTATATTTTGTTTCCCGGGCATTAGGTCTTAATGATCAACCAAAATATGTAGGAAGATCTTTGTACTTATCTGAGTGGAAAATGTCAACTTTTAAACCATGTTTACGACTCTATTTATGGAGTTATATGTAGCTTAATATTATTATTATTAGCACCGCGTCTTACTACCCGTTCGGGCTATACGCACTTACGCTAATGTGTAATGGTAGGTTGATTGTGAGATGAAATAAAGGACCTACAGTTTAACGTGTAATCCGAACCACGGTGGAGGCCTGGCATTCCTCACATTCACAAGATGTCTTGTCAGAGGTGAAGGAAGGGTTTGGTAATCAGATAAATCTGTGCCGGGACCGAGGATTGAANGATAAATCTTTGCCGGGACCGAGGATTGAACCCCGGCCGCCAGCATAGAAGTCTGACACCTTACCCCTGGACCGCCAGGTCACCATGTAGCTTAATATAAAATCGTTTTGTTTTCACTATATTGAAGACAAAACTTGTAAACTCTTTAAAGGTTTTATCGATATTTAATCTAAGCACATCTGATTCGCACTACCTCAGCTACCTTGAAATAAATACTCGGTAAATCTAGTTTTCGGTCGCCACTACTGCCGACCATGAATATATTCTTAGTACCATGACTGACGATGACTCGACCATGTTCCTACGAACGCGACCCCGGGGCGGGATTTTATTCTGGCGCGTAGAATATCCTACGCGCGGCGCAGGGTGGAAGCCAACCCGGTAATGACATCTGGGATTAAATTGCCACCAATCATACGTCTGTGGTACGTCGGAATGTGAGGCAATCTCCTCCCGACCGCAACAACTTATGTGAGCGCATGGAGAGATTATATGTTCTCAATGGTCGGTCACATTTATCTGCATCGGGCTTAGTTTTATTTGAAGTAATTTACATAGTTTTATTCTTGCTGATCAAAGTTTCACTCGCATCGGTGGCTGCGCGGTGTAAGTCGTTGGAATTTCACTACACAAGGTCACTGTTGATTGTATCAATTAAGGCTTGGATTCCGGCTGGGTACATTTCCACATTAGATTTATCGCCGAGGCTTTCATATCATATCCTCTCCCCGACAAAATGCGGTTACATTTACTCTGAAAACTATTCTTCCATACCATATTAACATTTCTAGTATATATGGTACTAGTTGATCGTTGCAGGGATAGCTGCAGTTTATCGCGCCAAAACGCATCCAAAACTTTTTACTGGGACAAGTTCTATAGAATGAAGCCTCACTCAACTTTATAGTTAAAGGTTTACTTGTTAAGGTTATCAACTTTAGATAGCTTTTGAGCTTTCAGTGTTTAATTTTAAGCAAGTATTTTGGTATAGCTATCTTGAAACTTTTTCACCCATTTATTCACATGGTGTGAAACCAAACTGTGCTAAAATACCCTCCAACTTAAGCCGTTCAGAATAGAACTCTTTGAGACCCGTACTCAAAGGCAGGCCCACTACCAGGCGTGATAAACAAAATGCGTAAGTCACAGAGGTTTATAAAGTTATTGCATTACAAATATTTTGAAATAAACAAAAGTTGAAGTTTGCACGCACGCATTGGGATACATATAATTATAGTCGGACTGCCATAAGAATATTTTCTGACTATTCATCAAGTTATTAAATTTACTGTTGTCAGACGCCAACCTAGATGTCACTTTTGACAGATGGCGTCTGTGTCCATTTCAACGTTTGCAAGATTAATGGCAACCTTAAAGGCGTACTTTAGCAAAGCAGATTTATGTTAAAACTTAATTTTATTAAAAACAAATAAAATACTTTTTTTTTTTAAATAGGTCACTGCACCTTGGTATAATATTATACTGTTTTTAAAATGTCATTATTTTTAACTATATTCTTGGTATTTTATTTGCCTTTTATAGTCTTTTTACTTTAGACGACACTGTACTATTTAAACAATTATGCTTAGTCAATATTTCTTATTTTATTATTAACAAAAAACTATGCCACTATGTATTATGAATGGCCCACTAGTGATGAGTCCCCCCACTATTAACAGTCCATCACACGGCCGACTACCTTAAAATTAGTTACACGATTACGCTCGAACCAGAAATTGCATCTAAGTTAGGTTTCCGGCATTCTCAAGTTTACAGCTGCAAATTTTATATCAAATAAGTTTATTTTTATATTTTAAATAATTATTTCTCACTTTTATTGTATTATTTTAAACACGACAAAAATGTTTCACTGGTCTGAGTTCTATTTTTTTAAAGTAGACTACAGAAAACCACACCAAGATGCGACGCCAGCTTCTATCTGTATCACCTGTATAGGTTTGGTGCTAACTGGTGGTTTATTCACTCGATGTTGGCTACTTTACATTTAAAACTATATCTACCAGCAGGTTATTTCTATGACGATCCGACTATACAGAAACAGTACTGTGCTGAACGCCAACCTAAGCTCACTGTTCAGGGTCGCGATGTTGAGGAATGGATGGAGCTAGGATCATGACAAGGCACAGTTCGATCTTTGATCAAAGTACTGAATTAACCTTGAACTTGGCTTCAAGAAATCGAGTGTGTTCATTGAGCAAGAATGGCGTATTGTCAAAATTTACGAAGACCAAAACAAATTATACAAATGATACACCTTGTATACATTCTAAGTCCACTCTTATAAGTATTTACTAGTATTTCTCGTATATTTTTGTATCTGTGTATTACTACCTGTCATTATTTATTAGGTATGAGGAAGGTAAAATATAGAATAACTGTACCTGCATTTGCGTGTAGGTAGAAGGAAAGCTATCCAGGAAAAAAACACAACTAACTACACCCAGTTGGGATTCGAGCCCTGTCCTCTCCGTCACTGGCAAACCAGACTAAATAAGCCCGACACATAGTCCATGCGCTCACCAATACAGGGAAACCGGTGAGTCTGTAAACCATCAAGAATTGAACGAAAGTATCAAAATTCTAAAGCCCTCAGCTGAAGCAAAGATTCTTCATATAGTAATATACCTTTTTAAAATCGTTGTTAAAATTTAACACCTAATTTAACCCACTATGAGTACTGCTATTTTTAAATATTTAATTATTATTGGGGTATTGAGGCACATCAACAAAAGGTCTACCTACATTTTTAGGCACGCAGCTCAAGGTTCCAATATCGTTTGGTCTGCTTATCTTGTAATGTGAGGCTTGGGATTCGAATCAAGACCTGTTTTAGTCTACAAAATCTTGGAATATTTTTTTTCTTAACTCTTCACACTTTCCTTAAGTGCAAACTCGGCTACATTTCGTATAAATTCTTCTTTCGTCCTCTTACCCCACTAATCCGGTGCACCAAAAAAATAATTTAAGACTTTAATATTACCACAGTCCAATTTGTACACATTCGCTAACACAACTAACGCTACAGTAATACTTAGCAAAAGTAGGCCTACTGTCCATCCACTTTTCAAATTAACAAACATTATCGTTTCAATTGCAATAAGAGTAAACGGTTGACCTTGAGCTGTATACGAAAAGTAGGCCAAGGCTGGGAAAGCTACTCGTTTAACGTGACATAAATAGCTTTTTAATCATAAAATGTTTTTTCTTATTTATTAAAGTTAATTTATTTGAGTCTCTATCTTTTAGAAAATACTTTTTTTTTGCTGTCAACGTTAAAACATGTTGCTATATTATTAGTAATATTTGATAGGTATTAATATTTCTATCAAAAGCGATAGCTACATTTATGAAATTGGTTAACTTTTGTAATTGTCATTATTGTTTCTTCTCTAAAAGAATTGGACATCATTATTGAACGTTCTAAATAATAAATCTCGTAAAATTAAAAGGTTTCTGTAATTTGTTCTATATACAACTCTTAAAAAATAATTCTTCACAAAGACTCAAATGTGACATAAAAATAGAAATAACTAACAATTTTATTTTATAGTCAATATTTTGTTTTCAATGTTTTGTGCCTTTTCCAATATGTGTGACAAATCGAAGCCTTATTGTTTTGGTTAGTTTTAATCCAATTTTATTACAATCAATTTAAAAAGACTAAAATATAAATATCTTTTAAGTTTTCTTTCTCTTGAAATTCATCTTTATTTAATACAAATGAATAAATACTAAGTAGTAAAATATATTTAAAACAATCTATCGACAAGATACTAATGTTATAATCAATTATAACCTAATCGTTCTTAGAACACAGGTTATTATGTTTTTTACCTTTTACTTTTTCTCACTGATAGAAATAAACATTTTTTAATAATATTCTGTTTAATGGATTTATTTACGCCACGCTTCAGTTCGGGAATTATTATTGGTTTAATTTTCATCTACGCCTATACTAACATATTAACTATTACTATTATTAGCACCGCGTCTTACTACCCGTTCGGGTTATACGCACTTACGCTAATGTGTAATGGTAGGGTGATTGTGAGATGAAATGGAGGACCTACAGTTTAACGTGGAATCCGAACCACGGTGGAGGCCTGGCATTCCCCACATTCACAAGATGTCTTGTCAGAGGTGAAGGAAGGGTTTGGTAATCAGATAAATCTGTGCCGGGACCGAGGATTGAACCCCGGCCGCCAGCATAGAAGTCTGACACCTTACCCCTAGACCGCCAGGTCACCCATATTAACTAACATTGTTTGAATATAATGATAATAATAAACGTCTTTATGAATATTTTGGAACACCTACCTTTTTTAAAGCATTTTCATTTTTTTCAGACAGCAGTGATTTTCTAAAAATAAGTAGTTAAATACAAATAATCTGCATCGATAATTTCATGGTCTAGCTCAGGCCTGTCCAACTAGCAACCTGCGGCCCGCGGCCCGGGACGAATTAGAATTTAAAAAAATATATAACTTCATCCAGAAGTACCTTGAACATGATCAGACTTAAATTGTGTAAAATTTTGATATTCTAGGCCTATGTTCCACATGTGCGGCCCTCACTTTATTTAAGAATATAAAATGAAGCCCTTAGCTAACTTCAGGCTGGGACATTTCTGGTCTAGCTCGCTACTCTTCTGTTAGACTGGATTACCGGTGTCTGTATAAGATGATCAAAAACAAAGTTTGCTTCTGTAATCTTTAAAAAGAAAACGGAAAGGATTAAAAATGTAAATTTGCTTTGCCTCAGAAAGAACAACAGCTTGGTCCATCTGCTCCTAGCTTAGGCCTATCTGTTCTCGTCACAGGTGTAAAACTGTTCCCAAAAGTCAACGCGACCAAAACTATGATTTGCACTTAAGTTCAGCCATGGATCACATCACAAATATCACTGGCGCTATCACTATTTAAGAGCGGTCATGTTAGCAACTAGTTGGCTGACAGAAGACGATTGAAAATTTATAAAATATAGAGCAATGACAATCAATGGAGATGTTAATTGGAAAGAGAGGTTTTATTTATACCAGCACAGACTTCGAACTTGACGCAATGAAAACTATTCATTTTAGATTTATTATTAATTTTTTTTTCTCCTTTATCATTAAATTTAATTCCTCTTAAATTTATTAAAATTTAATGGCAAACAGTTTGGACCATTGTTATAGTGCATTGATGTTCTCCTTGGACTGTAGGAAAAGAACACTTTTGAATTTTTCTATAAGAAGTAAACTTGTAACATTTTTCTTCTATAGGTGTCCTAAAAAGTATGGAGCAAAACCTATGACCTTTATCATAAGAGTTTATATTAAACCTACAATCATTATTAAATGTGGAAAATAAGTATAGCCACAATGAACTAATATTTTATTGTTGAACCACAGGTTATTTGTATGGAGGAAAGTGGAAGATTTCTAAATTTTTAGGAGGAAACCAGAAATGCCCATTTTTCCCCCTCCTTTAAACATGGGCATTTTTATTGGTGAGATCAAACCAATTTTTGTCATTCAGGTCATCACAGCCATCTATTCTCAGAAACTGCTTAAAACTTTTAAGAAAACACAGTAGCTAAACAATATCATATTTTATATTCTCCAGATTATTAATATTTAATTTTAAATACTAACATACATATTGTAATTTTAACAAAGCCTACATTTTTTATGACAATGACTTTGATTTTTAATTTTTATGGACTATATATACTATGGGGTTTTTTAACTGTAAATTTAACCAATTTATTTTAGGGGGTGATGTTTGTTAAGGGTGGATCTAACGTTATTTGGGTAGGGTCCCTGAGTATATCCAGATGTCTCACGTTTAAGATGCTTCGTTCTTTACCGACTAGACTACAAGGGAAAGTCAACAATGAAGAATTTAGTTTCAGGGGAAAAGATGTTGAACCACTCAAACAATTTCTCTCTTAAAATTATTTACATAGTTTTTTAATTGTAAGGTATTATCTTAAATAAACACAGTTTATTATTTTTATTCGACTTGGTTATTGTTTTGATGAGAGATTTTTGATTAATTACTTTGTTTGAAGCTAATAATTTATTATTATTTTGTAAGTTAAAGATAAATATATGAAATTTGTAGTGGTTTCGATAAAGCTTCTTGTTTTATTGTGAAATCACCAAGTATTTTTTTAATATTTTAGAGGAATAGCATTATGGGTTTTAAAAAGATTCTTTGATCAATGTACATATCATGTTACTCATTTGAACACAACATCTTACAACAGACAATCTCTCCCAACCCCCCTTCATTCAATCAGATTTATATTAAGCATGTTAAAAAAAACTATTTTTAAATTTAGAAATGTTTACTCCCTTTCATCATGTTCTCTCTCTCTTCTCGTATTTTCATGTCTAACAAGCAACCTCCACTTATTACCACAAAGATCACAGGTGATAATAACTTATTTAAGAAAATGAAACTAATGTTCTCTGCCTCGCCGTCACACTGGAGCGGTCGCAACAAATCCTAGACGGATATTCACGATGAAAGCGCTCATAAACCAAGATTAAAGAGTGGGGAGGTAAATTACCTTCACCCACGCCCCGACCTTACGACAAAGGCGGTATTACACTAGACCTCACGAATGCGATTTAAATAGGTATACTACTACCTAATTACGTCATCCCATTTGAACTCATTCTACATGGCTTGACTTTAATAAATTACACTACCCCTGTATTTTAAAAACAATTCACCGATGTTTTCTATGAAAGGGTGAGTTTTTGAATCAATTTTTAACGCTTATTAAAAATATTTCCGTTTGTTTCTGTCACGTCAGTTTTATTTTCAGGAATTATAAAAGAAAATTAGGATTTTTTAAAATGAATTTTGGTACATAGGTAGTTTGTGGATTTAAATTATAATAAAATATTATTTTAACCAGATTTTTATTTATATACACGTTGAAAGCACTTAAAAACTAATTTTACTCACATCTAGTACAAGATTGACATGAAACCTTAAAAATAAACTGATTTCAAACTGTTAAAGCTGTTAAATGGGGCTATTAAGTTCTGAAAACAAATGGCCAAAGGAAGTGTTACCAACATGTAAATATGTAGTTTACAAACTCGCAACATTTAATCCTAACTTAAATACAGTCAATAATACATATACTGACATCAACTTAAGTGATTTGTGAAAAAATGGTACTGTACGTGATAGAAAGTAAACGATGACATTTTTGAAATCAGCACAAAATAAAGATCTGTTGAAACCAGCTATTAGTTTACAAACTTATTAAAACCATGTAGATCATTGTTAGCTTACTTCTAACAAAAAATACCTCCTATTATGTAAAGAGAATATAAGTTAGCGTCAGATAGAGCAAGAAATCTGATTGTCTCAGCGTGTGACGTCACCCAACACACGAGCCATATCGTTGCATACACAAAGCTATATGGAAGACAAACTAAGTTTTTGAAAATAGAGTCACATTTTGGATTTTTAAATAATAAATAGCACTCTAAAATCCACACCAATGTCCAATAAACGTTACTACTCTACTTAATTTTTTTAAATATGCATTTTTTTACTCTTTTCCCATTAAAATATAACTGCTGTGTACTGAGTGACGTAATCAATAACAAAATTAATGAGATCAAGTGGTGCTACCATTCTAATGTCTGTAGATTGTTTTTTCTAGTAATTTGGGTTTACTTAGGTTAGGGTGAAGTGAGCATTTTCCCCCCTGAAATTTTCTGAGACAGCCAATATAATGGTGGTAATCGGGAAAGGTAGTTATGAGGGGGGTAAAATTTAGGGGCGTGCGAGTAGTCATTTTTTCCTTCTGGTCGAGTTCATGTTGAGTTTGAATGAAAACGAATTTATTTTGAGTAAATGTAGTTGTAGAACAATGTTTGTACTATAAATGTTTCGTGATACATTAATGCATAAAACATTTAAACAAGTCCAAACAACTATATATATTTATAATTGGGGTTTCTTATGAAAAGTTTATAATCACATGAATTTAAAATTTTAAATAAATTTAATGTAAGCTAATTAAAGGCTACAATTGTTGTTAGCTAGAAAAACTAAAATATTGAAGAACTCCATTTGTTATGAAATTATAGCATAAAATTGAATAAAATGTATCAAATTAGTAATTTTAGAGAAAAAGATAAAATATCTGAGTACTCAAATTTTTCGAAATTTGTAAAAAATTGAGTCGAGCTCGAGCAGCTATTAAAACTCGAATCAAACTCGAATTTTCAAATACTCGTACATTCCTACTAAAATTTAAAGGAAATACAGCAGTATTATCTTGTGGTGAAAGTGAAAAAAAACACCATAAAGTACTATTGAGTGGGATCCGAACCCCAAACTGCCCGTTATCGGCAAGTCAGGCTAAACGAGACTGACGCCTTAGTCCGTGTGCTCATCTATGCGAGCTTTAAATTAAAAGTAATCAAGAAGAATTAATTGAAATTCGCTTGGAGAGAGAATGTGAAACCACAGTGCAGATCGTCCTGATGCTACCCAAGCCAAACAAAGCTGGCATCGCATGCTTTTTTTTCATGCTTTTTTTCCCCCTCCCACCCGCTTGCAGATGACCAATTTATTTTTGATATAGCTCATCAGAATCCAATTGACTAATATTACATACACGTGGGATAAAAAGTTCTAATTAATCAGTTGGTAACACGTAATTTAATTTATTGAACTTACAAACTGTAATAAAATAAAATAATAATAACATTAACATTTTAAAAGGAGTTGAAATATAATGTGTAGAAAGTATTTTTTGGACTTGGATAACTCTGCACATAATGAACCGGATGTTTTGAAACAAGGTGAAAATAATAAAAATAATAATAGAAGTTGGTTCCAGGTAGCGCATAACCAGTTGTGTGCATTGCCGCGCTGTGAGCACAAGTGGTATTAAGATTCGGATGGACATCTCGAGGTTTGGCAAATCTCTACTCCAAGTAGTACCATGTGCTAACACCTCACCGGAGCTGCGC